>SNQJ01S0018508.1:112638-161844 GCA_010110895.2 Picea sitchensis
GAGATACTTATTATACAAATATTCATTATACAGAAATAATCACTCAAATCTATGAATCTAACAATTTCTCCTGAAATTTAAAATAAATATCTCTCAAAAAAAAATAGTCATTTCATAAAATGTTTAGCCTACCACTATTTTAAATATTAATGTATACAATTTCTATAACAAATCACCTATTTACTCAATAATTTCATACTTATAACATAATTACTTTAGTTTGATATATAATTGATTTTTTAATATATTTTAAAAATATAAAATATTTTAATATATATTCATATATTTTATAATATTAATATATTATAAAATATAAAAAAATATTAATTTGAATTTATTTCTTTTAAATTTTCCATAACTTCACTAACAACTTCCTTTCCACCTTTACTCAATATAATTTAATATTTCTTTAATATTTATTATTAATTTCTTTCTTTCTCTCTTTAATTAATACTCTTTAATCGATTAGCAGCTCATCTTCACGAATTTTTCCCAC
The DNA here is from genome assembly GCA_010110895.2 of Picea sitchensis. Classification (NCBI taxonomy): domain Eukaryota; kingdom Viridiplantae; phylum Streptophyta; class Pinopsida; order Pinales; family Pinaceae; genus Picea; species Picea sitchensis. The sequence goes on from SNQJ01S0018508.1 coordinate 113,135, forward strand.
CTCTAACTATTACGCTAGTATTATAGCTTATACTTTTTTGATATCTTTTATTAATTTCTCATTAACCTCTAAAATTAATTAATTTCTTTCATTATCTACTTTTCATTATTACCTTATTATTATAATTTAATTTTTTCTTTCATTTAGTCTTATAATTTCTGTTATCATTAACCGTCTCCTTTCCACCTTTATTTAATATAATTTAATACCTTATTAATGTTAGAGATAATGCTTACAACTGTTGTAACTGTGAGTTTCTAGGTTAACTCTAACTGTTGTAACTGTGAGTTTCAACTATGATTGTTGTAACTCTGAGTTTCTAGGTTTACTATTTTTAGCTAATCAGATCCACTTTCTTAGGATCTGGATTGCTAGGAGTCGGTGATCTGCATGCTATATATATGTAACCTCCATTTGTCTATTAAGTAATACATTCTATTATTGTGTGTTAATCTTGTGCAATGGTTGCTCTCTCGATTTCTAAGTTGGTATCAGAGCAAGGACCGCCCTGACTCTCTCACGAGAGGGGCTGGAAGATGAGAGAAAAGTGATAAGTTGATTCTGTTGTAGGAGTAGATTAGGTTAGAGGGTTTGAATTTCTAAATTTTATGTGTGTTTTGTGAGATGCGGGAGACTCTCCTTGTGAATAAAGGACCACTGCATAGGAGAACTGACGAGGGTATCGTTGCTTAGATATTCGTTGATCAAACTGTGAGAGGTTAGACACTTGTGCATTCGTTGATCAGTGGAAGTTGCGTGGAAGAAAAGAGATCCAGATATGCTTTGGCGTTGACAACAAGGTTCGATTTTCTCTCCGTCGAAACTCTGATTCTCGCTGCAATGGGTGGACTTTATGTTTGGCAAGTGTTTGAGTTGGTTTGGTAGATTTGTTGTAGTGTTACATATAGTGTGATGTGATTTGTGTATGTTATATATATTATTATGTGCGGTGTGTGGTGAGTTTAAAGTTTTTATATAAGTGTTTATGTAAAAATAAGAACTTGTATCTTGATGCAAGCTGGTAGCCCCAGTTTTAAGTACAATGTTTTTAATGGAAGTCACCTTGTGTAAAGGAATGTTGAAGACATTCAATATCCAAATTGTTCTTCTATATACTGAAGGATAGTCGAAAGAAAAAAATCCGACAGATGAAGGAAAGTTAATAGAATGCATCAATAATTGACACCTTTTATCACGGAAGCCCCAATGAGCCGAGTTGTCAAATTGTCCAGTATACAAGTGCTACAATGATGGTCAGAAGCATTTTGAGTTTAAATGTGTCAGTGGGTAGCTCGAATGTGTGGAGAAGAAAGAGCAGAAACCGGGTGATTGCAGAGTGAGTTTCAGTGCCGAGGAAGACAAGATCAGAGAGACAGATGAAAGTTCTAGTGTTGTAACCTTTTGTTATGTTTTGTAATTTGTGATTGTGATATTTGTAATGTAAGCATTAAGGGGGGGTGTTAGAGATAATGCTTACAACTGTTGTAACTGTGAGTTTCTAGGTTAACTATGACTGTTGTAACTGTGAGTTTCAACTATGACTGTTGTAACTGTGAGTTTCTAGGTTTACTATTTTTAGCTAATCAGATCCACTTTCTTAGGATCCAGATTGCTAGGAGTCAGTGATCTGCATGCTATATATATGTAACCTCCATTTTTCTATTAAGTAATACATTCTATTATTGTGTGTTAATCTTGTGCAATGGCTCCTCTCTTGATTTCCAAGTATTAATTTATTTCCTTCTCTACCTTTAATTTAACTAAATACCCAATTTTCTTGGTTTTTCATTTATTTATTTTTCATCCTTAATTAATACCCTATTGTTGATGATGATGATGATTAACATCCACTAAGACCGAATTGGTCTTTCAGACCTTAAGAGGGTAAGTGATTACTTGTGATTCTTTAGAATTTTGTTTATGTGCTCAAAAAGCATTAAGAAAACCTTTCCAAGATCACCATACTTTTGTTGAGTTAAGAGGTTAGGAAGGTTGGTAGTGTGATAAATATTTTGAAAATGAGATCTAATATGGGTATAGGCTAGACAATCTAAGAGATAGTGCTTTTCATATTCAACCTTCTTAGTGTCACAAAGGTGACACACTCTTTCATCCCATGGCATTTTAGGAATTGACCAATGCCCAATTTCACTATGGACCTTGTGAGAATTTGTTCTTATCTTAGCAATGCTTATTTTTTTCTTTTCACTTGGAAAAACGGATAGATAATTTTGTTCTTCTAGATTAGGGTTGATTACATCTTTATAATACCTTAATTTTCTTTTTTCCTCTAACTCTTTATCACACCACATTTTCGCCTTGAATTTTGATTTGACGTTTTTTTTAATAGTATCTTTATTTTGCAAAATGGTTTCTTCTATGATTCCCCAATAGCTTAGCCAAGACCGAGCATCTTTATGCCATCTTCGCTTGAGTCGACGGTGGTTATGACTTGATTTTGAAGCAATTTTAGGTAGCATCTTGTCTTCCATGTTGTTTAACTTGTTCTTATACATTACGTATCTAGTCATAGTCATTCTCTCAATGGGGGAGAGGCTTTTTTCTAAGAGAAGGATGGGATAGGGCATATTTCCTTTAATTTTGAGATTATAGATTAAAAAACTCTTTTTTACTTTCTCTATCTTTCTCTAGGATTCACTAGAGATAATACAACCCCACACTTCACATCCATAAAGAATAACAGGTGTAAGAAGAGCCTCAAAGAGGAGTTTCTTCTTATCCCAACTCCAAAGATCAATTGATTTACAATTGTTTTCAAGTCCATAATAAGCTTTCCATCCCCTAAAAATCCTTTTATAAATATTATAATTCCAATTAAACTTGTTGAAATATGTATCTATTGTTATTGAATTTCTACATACATTAACCTAATTAAAATATGTATGTATTGTTGTTAAATCTTTATATACATTAATCAACTCTAAAAACTTTTATAATAAAAATTTGATTTTTATAATATTTTTTTCAAAACAATTTATTATAATTTTATAACAAAACTTTCAAATTATAAAAAAAATAGATAACTAAATCACGCATATAATATTTATCAAATTAATTTAAATTATAAATAATCAATTGAACCAAAAAAAATACATATAAATAATATATTAAAATAAAGAAGCTACACTATGTATAGAAACAACGTGATAAATTATTGCACTTTTTAAAAATAAGAACTTAAACTATTTTTAAAGCATATCGTAATATGAAAAGCTAAATAACATATATGATTGATAGGGATTCACATCTAAAAAACTTTTATGCACCAATTCATATTATATTATAAGATATTTTTTATAACATAATAGGTTTAGCGAAAGGAAAATCCAAAAACATTTTAAAGGTTATTATATGAAAATTAACAAAATGGGAGATTATCTTATGAGTTCTCATATTCAACTCGAACATAATTTCCCAAAATCTTAAATGGAAGTTTTTATTGTTCTTAATTTGCTAAAACCTTTAATGGGAGTCTTTATTGTTTTTATTTTTTAAATGGTGGATGCAATTCTTCAAATTATAGAATCATTAGGATTAGTTCTAACTATGTTAAATAAAAATTATTATTATTTTTTAAATGGTGGATGCAATTCTTCAAATTATAGAATCATTAGGATTAGTTCTAACTATATTAAATTAAAATTATTATGAACAAAAATATTATTTTATAGTTAGAAAGTCACTCCATGAAGAGGAATAAAAGCTAAACTAATTTTTAATATAGCACTAAGCCTTAGACTAATTAATTACTTTAGAAATAATTATTTTAGGACTATTTTAAAGGAGTTTTGAGATAATATTAAAATATCTTTTATTTTTTTTTATGACTTTCAGAAATAGTTTTCGAATATGTACATGTTGTTTCTAAGGTTGGGCATTAGGCTAGTTCCGTGGGAGTTGGTCCTAATTCAAATTCTACTAGATAAGACACATTATTCTAAATTGATAGGTTTACTAAAGTTTCCATACAAAAATGTGTGAAAGCATCCCATATGTTTTTCCACTAAATTTTTCGAAGGTTTCCCTCTCTCCCTTGCCGTTTTTTGCATTTATATTGGTAAGGTAGAGGTGTGTTTGTAGAAAACATCTTATCCTAAAACTAAACATTTTTCCTAAGATAAAAAGTCCAATAATAGTGAAGACTAGTAAAAAAATATAAATTTTAATATAGAATTCAACAAGGTTGTGATCTCCCCCTTACCATTTTTGCCATTTACATTAGCAAGGTAGAGGTGTGTATGGAGAATGCATGATGTGCTTAATGACTTTTAGCTAAATAGTCTTCATCCTGCTCCTTTACCCAAAGGTATTGTTCTATTGGAAAGCAACCCCTCAGTTTTTGTAAGTAATTTAGAATGTCGAACAATTTATGTGCTACCTTTTGGATGTTGATAAGTATCGAGAAAGAAAAGGTTATGGTCATGAGATCAAGGTAAATCACCTACCTTAATTTTTGTGTATGTAATAATAGTTAGGAGGAAGGTTTTTTTACAAAAATCTTGGAATTGAGCTTCATCACAAATTCAAATTGAACTATAGTGTTGAAATAAAGATTAATCAAGGTTCGAAATCTTATTTTAGTCTTGATAAAATTAGTTTTTTTTTTTGGAAAAACTAGTGACATTTTACTCCAATAGTCGTATTTGGTCATCATGTTTGGGATTATAGAATTTCTAGAAAAACATAGAGTGAAAGTTATAAGTACAAAAACCTTTTATTTTAATAATATTAAATTTAGAAGAAACACCCAATTTCCCAATCCTCGTATGAATTCCACCCATTGAGAGTAAAGCTTTGATCATGAAAAACAAACTAAATAATATGAATATTTATAGAGTTCTTGAGAGTAAGGCTTTGATCATGAAAGACAAACTAAATAATATAAATATTTATAGAGTTCTTAAAATCCCTTTAGATACTAGTAAAAGATATTCAAGTCTTAAGAGAGAGTGGATTGAAGATTAAGATTATTGGCTCACAAAGTAGTAATAGACTAGAAGGTATATCTTCATTTATTGATATTATTAAAAACTATCACAATTAAATTTAAATATAAATTGTGTTGTAATAATGAAATTGAAAATGAAAAAAAGTTTAAAATTAATGTATTATAAAGTAATTATTAATCTTAAATTAGAAATTAAAATTATTATTTATTTCTATATTAAAAAAATACAAGAATACATTTTTTTTTTGAGATTATCTTATCTAATTAAACATTAGATATCTCTTTAAACTATGTATAACATGGTTGATATTCATAACTTATTAAAATTTAAAAAGAAATAACTAAAATACAACTTTTTTTCAATCTTTTTAATCATAAAATCAATATGATAAAAATACATTAAATAATTACATATTTATTTTATGAAGTTAATATTTCCAATACACTAAAACAATTATTAATAAAAAGTATTATATATATATATATATTAAATGTTTTTTTTTTTTTTTTTTTTTCTTAGTATTAAAAAAAATTAAATGTATTTTTTCATAGAAATATAATTTTCATATAGAAATGTAATATTATATGAACACCCAAACAATCCAATTAAGTTTGTAATGTTATAACAATGGAGGGTTAACTAAAGTTCTTCTTCAACCAAAAAAATTTCACAAAACTAAAAAGGGGCAGTTAACCCTTCATCAACAACCACTTATTAAACTAAAAAGATTACATTAGAAATCAATATAGGGACCTAAAACTAGAGACAACATGATTAACATTAACTAATCACTATCATCCATTAGTCATAGAAATATATTTAAAAGTATTAAAAAAAATTAAATGTATTTTTTCATAGAAATATAATTTTCATATAGAAATGTAATATTATATGAACACCCAAACAATCCAATTAAGTTTGTAATGTTATAACAATGGAGGGTTAACTAAAGTTCTTCTTCAACCAAAAAAATTTCACAAAACTAAAAAGGGGCAGTTAACCCTTCATCAACAACCACTTATTAAACTAAAAAGATTACATTAGAAATCAATATAGGGACCTAAAACTAGAGACAACATGATTAACATTAACTAATCACTATCATCCATTAGTCATAAAGTGAGTGAAGTAGTGTTTGATAAATAACACTAGTATTCTATTATGTATCTAACACTAGTATTCTCTTATGTAATTTCCATCTCATCCAGTAGCATGTTGAGAGATTTCTTCGACCATTCATTTACTTGAACATTAAACTTCTTATATATGGGCGAGAGAGATCATTGTGGAATTTCCTTCCAATAAAACTACTAACATTACTTGGGTAAACAATTTTTTAAGTATGTGGAATTATATATATGGGCAAGAGAGATCATTGTGGAGTTTCTTTCCAATAATAGTACTAGGGTAAACAATTTTATTGTGTTAAAAAAAATTATATGAATCTTCTTATAACTAGTGACAGGGCATTCCATTTAAAAAAATTATTTGATGTTAAGCGTAATCCAACCTTGAAGTTTAAATTATGATTATCAAATTTTTTATCACTGCACTAACATTACATATAGTCAACATGCCTTGACTTTATCCATCGAAAAAAGCCTAAGGTATATTATTTTATGTTTCTAAATTTATAATTTTCTTGGGATGTTTTATCTTTCTAGAATACCAAGTACCTTCATATATAAAATATTTTGATGAGAAAACTAAAATGGAGGTGTTTCCTTGTTTTGGAAAATGCTTGTGTTGAATCTTGCTAACAACATTGCCCAATACACCACATGTAACATCCCTCTCTTGCGCATTGAGAGAACTTATTCTTTGAGGACACTTGATAGCAAGTGATCCGGATTATTATGATGTTAAAACATTGATTTTGATTATGAGGTGTTATGGGTTGATGTCATGTTGTTTTTTTGCATTGACATAGACATGTGCTATTGACTCGGTTTTACTGAGTGTGCAGGATTTTGGACCTCGAGGATGTAGAGGCATCGATGGAACCCTTGGACTCCGATCGAGTCAAGGAGTCAACTACTGGGGTTTGATTGTTTTATATGTGATATTAGTGAATCTGATTAGATGATATGATATGGATATATTTATGACATGATTCGTTGATGATGGAGGCTGACAACCTACTGGCACTCCCATCGTGGCTCGAAATGTAGGTTAATGACTACCTAGTTCGAGAAGGCCTACGATGCTGTGAGGGTCGACTACGACAGTCACTCACGATGATTCTAAGGGGCGCACAATAAGGAAAGGACCTTATTCCTTAGAGGCCCTTAGTCTCCCACAAGATCACCTAGTATATTATTGACTCCAGGGGTTTTTGATGTCTACCAAGTCAATCAAGAGGCAAGTGGCACCCTTGGAGCACGTGGTGCGTCCTTAAGGGCACATTGCGCAAGAAAAATGGAAAGAGTTGAGTGGCACCCTTGGAGCATGTAGTGCGTCATAAAGGGCACGTCACATGGTTATTTAATAATTGGATAAACTTAGATGGATTTAGGACAAATAAAGTGTTAAGGAAGATTTGAAACCTTTCCCTTAAAAAAAAAAATGTCGCCCAGCCTAGGAAAATAAGGTCTAGGTCTAAATTTTACTGGTGATAAAATTTTATCTTTTTAAATATATATATATATATATATATATATATAATGATAATCTTCATTAATCTTATGACAAGAAGGGTGTAAGCAATTAAATTGCTTTATAAAATCTTTTGGGATAAAATTTAAAAAGGAGAATAATTGATTTACATATTATGCTAATTAAAATTTTATTCATTAGAAGGAAAAAGGGAAAAAGAGTAAGCTTTTGCACTTGCCTTTTTGAGTTTAAATAAAAAGGGGAAAGAGGGAAATCTAAAATAATTAGGAAACTAGGAAAACGCAGGAAACATAAAAAGAAAGGGGAAACATAAGGAAAAATCAGAAAATCTAACTTAGTAAGGTATCTAGCATTAAAGAACCTTCTAAATTAAACTGAACTAGTAATTTAATAATGGGTAAGGTCATTAAAACCTATAAGGGAATTTGGGGACACCAAGGAGCGATTATAGGAATGACTCTAGGAGGGTGAGGGGAATAAGGGTAATTAATTAAATAAAGAAATTAGCTTTTGGAGGAATCAAGGGGATGGGTGACACATATACGGGGAGGATTTTTATGAATTAATTTATTAAACATTAAATAAAATGGGATTTTTGAAAAGTAAGGGACTTCGAAACTCTATATAATGGAGGGAGGAAAATGATTATGGATCTCTTTTGTTTTCGTAACCTTACGTTGCAGAAATCTATACTTGATTGACTTAGCTTATGGGAGTTGGGATACCCATCTCTGTGAGGAGTGGTAGCTTGGCCTTGCGAGACGAGTTGGGAGCTAGCTGAATCTCTGGATAGTGTGCGTCACCCCTTTGTGTCTCAGGGGGCTAAAGGGGAAGAATAGTACCCCTAGCGTTGGTTGGGAGGTACCGAGGAAGTCTCATCAGTCGGCAAGCAGGAGTTGCACGAAGCGCGTGGGACATGAACTCAGAGCAGGAGATTAGGCAATGATACACTTTCTTTATTTTTGCATGGTATATTGTCAGTATGATTTATGCTTTTAGATCTGCATGTTTGATTGGGTAAGTAAATTGATTGTCTTAGCATTCTAGTTAATGACTGAATTTTTCCATAGCCTTTAGCTCTATGATTGATTGACTCCCATGGCCTTCGATTTCCGGCATGTCTTGATCGCCCCTTAGTGTATTAATTTGTGATGATTGTGGTTGTTTTTGCCTTTCATCCGTAGCTCATCAGTACTTGCCTGAGCAGTCGGCCAGGAGTCTGATCTATGGTCGTCACTTCGGCGTTAATAGACCTATGGATCTCAACGCCCTGCTTTTTTGTGTGTGGATGATGAGCGAAGGATGTTCCTGATAGTCGTCTACCTCTGTTGTTGTCCTTGGCTGATTGTTTTGACTTGCACAATCTAGCAAAGACATATGCGTATGGGCTTACTTGCGTCCTTTTCAGTTTATCTCTGCGTTGGTTTTGTTCTCTGTGCCTTAAGGGCTTAACCTTGGATCTTTGCGCTCTCTTACTATTGTATGTGTTTTATTGTCTTATGTGTCTGCGTTATTACACTAATCTCAACGTTGGTTGGGTGTATCGACTGTGATTTCCTTATTTTACTATCTGAGATTCCTTAGTTATTGACTGCCATTTCACTTGGTGACTGCGATCTACAATTTGATTTTTGTGTACGATTTTATAATGATAAAATTATAATAAGGAGCCAATGTTTATAGTTTTAGGCAGCATTATCATTTTTTATAGCAATCGTGTGGTAGTGTACTGAAAGGTTCTTGTTGCACATCAATTGTATTTGGCTTTTGGACAACGAGTTATTAACCGAAACGACCATTGTTTGCCTTAAATTTGACTGCTTAATATATATATATATATATATATTTATTCTTTAAACTCATTGAAGATGTTTTGACAACGTGTTGCCCTTGAGTGAAATCAAAATTTCTTTATTGTTTCGTGTCCTTGTTGATTTCTCAGTTAAGTGAAGGGAAATGGTATTATGGTGTTTGTGATTTTAGTTAAGGGCATTTACCATTTGTATTTAATGGTAATGTGAAATTATATCTCGTTTATGTACAACGATTGCCTTGTTTTTAAATGGCAACAATCCAATTCCTATCTGGTGTGTGTGTGCAGCGATTTGCCAAACCTTAATGACAGCAACGACATTCCTTTCTAGGGAGGTTGTACTATGTTTGCCCCTTAATTATTGACCATGTGTTGTTGTTGAATGACAATGTTTGCCCCTTAATGTGTAGCGTATTTGTTATTTGGTTGACTATGTTGTTGTTGCATGGATACGATTTGCCTTTAATTTGATTGAGTTTGTTGTCGACTGGGCACATTTTGCCATTAAATTTGTATACTGCGTTTTTCTTATGTGTGGAACAAATGGTTAATATCAGCAAATTTATGTATCCCTTCCTGCGTGGTTTGCGTTGATTTTATTGTTGCCAAAAAATGACCATGAATTTGCTGATAAGTAGCACAACAAATTGCCTTTAAATTTGATTGAGTTTTTTTGTTGATTGACCACGTTTTGCCCTTAATTACTGACTGGGTTGTTGTTGGAATGACCACGTTTTTCCATTTAATTTTGAGTGCTTTTGTTGTTGAATGGGCACGATTTCCACCATTTGTGCACTGCATTTTTTTATGTGTGGTACAACAATTCGCCATTAAACTGTGACTGTGTTGTTGTTGAATGATCATGACTTGATCCTTCTGCAATTTTGTATTGTCTTTTAACCTCCTTCAATTTGAGTGTACCCAACGTTCTCACTTCCCAACATAATTGCTACAACGATGTCTTTGGTCCATTAATTGCCATGTTATTTGCTATAGTGAGTCAATGGACAACAGATTCCTTCTTAATGAGTATTTTACATAGCGAGTTAAATGGTCAGCAGTAATGTTAATTGCCTTGTTATCTGCTATATTAACTCTTATGTTAATTGTCATATTAATTGCCATGTTATTTGCTACAGCGAGTTAATGGTCAGCAGATTCCTTCTTAATAATTAATTGCCACAGTGAGTTAAATGGTCAGCAGTCATGTTAATTGCATTGTTATTTCTATATTAATTGTTATGTTAATTGTCATGTTAATTTCCTTGTTATTGCTATATTAATTGTTATGTTAATTGTCATGTTAATTGGCATGTTAATTGCCTTGTTATTACTATATTAATTGTTATGTAACGGCTATGCTAATTTCCTTGTTAAATTGCTACAACGATGTTAATAGTTAGTAGTTTCCTTCCCAATGTTAATAGACAACTAGTATTGTTAGTTCAATCAATATAGCTAGACTACATGCTAAGATTTAATTGTTCATAAGTGTTATAATGGTAGCATTCTACTTTAGGATTGTTAATGTTGTTATTTAAGTTAATGGCTAGTTGGATGGAGATTTGGATCATTATAAAATTGTCCATTTAGGTTGTAATAATGATTAAAATTAGATTGGTGAGTAAAGACTAGATTGCCAATTTTAGACTTGCCAAATTGATTATAATTGAGGTTAGATTGTATTTATAATTATAGTTCTAGTATCGAATACTTATACTTTCTAGATTGATTGTATTAATATTAAATTAGTAGGTGCATTAATGACTATTTGTAACTTTAGACATGCCCCGTTTAGAATGAAAACCCATGTTAAAATAGATTATAATCATTGACTAGTTTAGATTGGGTGATTGGTTGGGTCGTGGATGATGTCCTGTACTAGCTTGTGTCATCCCTTGTCTTCATCCTCTGGCATTTCATTGACCTGTTGTTGGGTTATGGGTGTGGTTTTCCTCTCGGTATTCGGTTTCTAGCGTGTCAGATTTATCTAGAGTCCTTGGTCCAGATAGGATGTAATGTGCCAAGGTTATTGACACATCTATCACCTGGGGATGACATGATTCCTGATGAGGGTATCATGGCATGCCTTACGAGATAGCGACGATAGAGAACTTGTCCAGATTTGATGCGTTCTGAGTGAGTGTGGACGATCATGGAAAGTTTCTTTAGGCGCATGGGTGGAACACTTTCATGTGTTTGGTTCATGCGCCTTGAGGTTGTAGTATTGTTCGTCAAGGTCGTTGTCTCAGGAAGGGATGTTGTCCTTTAATCGTGTAGGTGTGTCTTGTTGCGTCAGGCGGGTAGCCATTTTCTCCTTGGTGTCTACGCACGTTTCGCCCAGTTTCCCTTGTGCCTGTGCGTGGTGTCATAGTAGCTTGTTGTCTGGACTGTGTGCTTGCGTTCATCATCAGTGTGTGGTTAACTGTTGTTTTCGTCACCTCTTTCCTTTCAGACAAAAAAAACTTTGCACTTATGCTTCGCTTGTAGTCATAACCGAGGGGGCGTTACCTATGGTATCAAAGAGGGGGTTCAACCCGTGACTTGGGATCACTATGGATTTCATTGATTGAGTATTTTATTATAATGTTGCTAATTTAGTTGATTTGTATTCATGCAGGTAATCATGATTAGAGGACGCCACAGAGGCAGACGACGGGGTGTTAGGGGAGGAGGCATGACATCTCCAGTAGCATCCATTCCTGAGGGGTCTAACCCCCAGGGAGACGAACAGGTTTTCGGGTAGGAGCAAATAGCAGTAGGAGATGTGGTTGGATTGATGAGATCTTTTCAGCGCATTTCTGAGGCACTGATCAGTCATTTGGACAGAGATGAGGCCAGAGCGTCGGCACCCCCTGAGGGTCCACCACGTGCTCCGGTCAGTGCTAGTAGCATTCACCGTGAACTTGAGAAGGTTAAATTTCTCTAGTTCTTTGGTGTCCTGGATGGTGCAGCCACCAAGGCATGGTTGGGGAATATGGTTATGTTCTTTGCACTTCGCAACTATACCTCCAACATGAAGGTCTACATGGTGGTTTTTCAACTAAAGGGGAGCGCTCTTCTATGGTGGAAGACACTTCTGCCACAACTAAACATGGTCGTCGAAGACATGTCATGGGAACTGTTCGAGGAACAGTTCTGAGAGAGGTACCTATCAGAGGAATTCATTGAGTGTCAGCTCAATGAGTTCAATGCCTTATGATAGGGAGGTTGTATGATGCCCGAGTACGATGCCTATTTTATGGAGTTTCTCCGGTATGGTTTGCATCTTAATACTGAGAAACTTAAGGTCAACAGGTTTGTGTTTGACCTTACTGGCAGCATGCATGCAAAGGTTAGGATTCTGATGCCTCAGACCTTGCACGATGTCTTCCAGAAGGCCCTCATAGTAGAGGAGGAGCTTATCCGTGGGGGTCAGAGTAGGACTCCAACGAGACTAGCAGGGAAGGTGTCATCTGGTGCGCAGCAACATCAGACACCAGCCAGACATATGCCAAGATATCGTGGCTTCCAGAGGGGATCCACTTTCACTACACCTCGATGATCGATGCCTCAACAAAAGACACCTTATCTAGGTCCACAACATCAGCAGCAGCATCGACCACAACAACAACAGTTTAGGCCTGTTGAGAAGAACAAACCAGGATTCCAGGCTGGTAGGATGTCATCTTCTACTTCATGTACCAGGAGTACTGGATCGAAGAAGGGGTGTTGGACATGTGGGGAGCCACACTACTAGTGCGATTTACTTTGGAGAGGACTAGAGTGTCTGGAACAGCCGAACCTACCACCGTGGGAGATATGGGCAAGGCCCATAAGATTCATGCAGTGGTGAATAACTGCCAGGAAGAGAACCATTCGACTGTGCTCGAGACGTCAGGTACCGTCGTTGACTAGACCCTTAGTGTTTTGATAGATCTTGGTGCAACTGAGAGTTTCATTTCTGGTGCAGCGCTATAAAAAATTAAGGTAAAGGCAGTCGAACAAGAAGTGTTTATCTTCGTAGAGATGGCTTCTAGAGCCAAACAAAAGGTTGGAGGAAAGGTTACGAGTTCTACCCTTAACCTGGGAGAGTTTTTCATCAGGGCCAACCTGTACGTGATGATCTTAGTATCTTATGATGTCGTGATTGGTATGGACTAGTTGGAATCACATGAGGCGATACTCAACTATAAGTCGAAATGGTTGAGCTTGGTTGATGACAAATAGGGATGTGTGATTGTAGGACGAAAATAGGGAGTTTCCTTGAGGTTCATCTCTTTTTGTAGCTACAAAAGAGCATGTACAAGGGGTGAAAGATTTATGTGATCCTTTCATTAAATGATAAGGGACTAGTGGAAGGTCTAGAACACCTTCCAGTGGTGAGAGAATTTGTAGACGTATTTCTGGAGGATTTACCTGGGATGCCTCCAGAGAAGGAATTGGAGTTTACTATAGACTTAAAACCAGGGACTGAACTGATAGCTAGAATGACTTATCGGATCTCGACCCCGGAGTTACAGGAGTTGAGAGTGCAATTGAAAGAATTGTTTGACCTGGGACCGATACGTCCAAGTGTGTCACCATGGGGTGCACTTGTTATTTTCATACGAAAGAAGGATGGGTCGTGGAGGCTTTGCATTGACTATCGTCAATTGAGAAGGTAATGATCAAGAATCAATATCCATTACCAAGGATTGATGATCTGTTTCATCAAATGATGGGTCCAACGATTTTCTCAAAGATTGATTTGCGATCAGGGTATCGCCAGTTATGGATCAAGGAGGATGATGTCCCTAAGATCGCCTTTAAGATGAGGTTTGTACATTACGAGTTTACTATTTTACCGTTTGGAATGAAAAATTCCCCAGGGGAATTCATGAGTTTGATGAACGGGGTGTTCCGCGAGTACTTGGACAAGTTCATCAAAGTATTCATTGACGATATTTTGATTTACTTTCGGATGAGAGAGAAGCATGACGAGCACTTGTGCTTGGTACTACAGTGTCTGCGAGAGCACAAATTGTATGGGAAGTTGTCCAAATTCTCATTTTATCAATCAAAGATTCACTACTTAGGGCATGTCATCTCCGACGAAGGTATCGTTGTGGATCCAACAAAGGTTGAGGATATTATGGAATGGCCTGCATCAATGAATGTCCCAGAACTGTATAGCTTCATGGGTTTAGCAGGATACTATCGACGGTTCATCAAGGGATTTTCGAAGATAGAAAATATGATCATGGAATTGTAGAAGAAGAACAAGAAGTTTGTTTGGACAGAGAAATGTGCGGAATAATTTTAGAGGCTCAAGGAGATGTTGACAACAACACCAATACTAAAGGTCCATGACATGAATGCAGACTTCTTGGTATGCATTGAAGAATCCAAGAAAGTCTTAGGCAGAGTCTTGATGCAAGACGGACTAGTGATCACTTACATCTCGAGGAAACTGAGAAGGCAGGAGGAGAACTACACGAAACACGATTTGGAGTTATTAGCCATCGTATATGCCTTGAAGGTTTGGATACACTACCTTTTTATATGAAAATTTGAACTAAAGATGGACCACTGTGGACTACAACACATCTTTACATAAAGCGACATGAACGCGTGACAATGGCGTTGTTGGAATTGCTTAGTGAGTATGACTTTGATATTACTTGCATAAAAGGAACAATGAATCGAGTGGCAGATGCATTGAGTCAAAGACCACTCATATTTTTGGTGTTGCCTCTTCAAATGAACCTAAGTGGAAATATTCTAACTTTACAATGTGATAATGACTGGTAGAAAGAGGTCGAGGATTTTATCGGACAAAACACAATGATGGTACCAAGATTTGAAGAATTTAAATTTGATGATGATGGATTATTGAGGTTTAAAAATTGGATTTACATACCATCGAACAACGATTTGAGGAGCTTGATCCTAAGTGAAGCTCATAGAGAAGTCTGCATGGCTCACCCAGGAGTCACGAAGATGAGGGCATACCTTAAACCCTTATTATTCTGGAAGGGAATGATGGCAGATATAGTCAACTATTTGGCCAGATGTCTAGAATATTAGCAGGTAAAGGTTGAACATAGACATCCAACAGGATTACTATATCCACATGCTACTCCAGAATTGAAATGGAAGGTTATTTCAATGGATTTTATTGTTGGATTTCCATTGACGGCAAGGAGACATGAATCGATTTTCGTAGCAGTAGACACTCTAATGAAGAGTGCTCACTTTATTCCTGTGTGTACGATGTATCAGGCACCTGACATAGATAGAGTTTTCATTAGTGATATTTTGAGGCTTCATGCCATTCCTAAGAGGATTATATACGATTAAGGATCGGTGTTTACTAGATGATTTTGGATGAGTTTCCAAGAAGCCTTGGGAACCCAACTTAACTTCAGTATTGTGTATCACCCGGAGACTGACGGGCAGAACGAACGAAGGAACCAAACCTTGGAGGACATGTTGTGCATGTAATTGATGGACCAAAAAAAGCATTGGGAATAATTCTTTCCACTGGTGGAATTCGCTTATCAAAACAATTACCAAAGCACCATTAAGATGGTGCGTTTCGAGTTTCTTTACAGGCGATAATGCCGGATGCCTTTGAGTTGGGATCGACTTGAGGATAGGGTCCTGGTGGGACCAGAAGAGATCCAAGAAATGGAGGAGCAAATGAAAACAATAAGACGAAGGATTAAAGAAGCACATGATTGGTAGAAGAGTTATGTCAATGTGCACCGTGTCGACCGTAGTTACAAGGTTGGCGATTGAGTCTTCTTGCTGGTAAAACTGCATAAGAGTTGGATCAAGTTTGGAAAGGGAGATAAACTCTCTCGTAGGTTTATGGGACCTTTTGAGATTGTGGAAAGAAAGGGGCCCATGGCCCATCGACTAGCCTTGCCTGATTCCTTGAGGCATATGCGCGATGTTTTTCACATATCTATTTTGAGACATTATAGTAGTGATCCTACACATGTTATTGACATGAGTTCATTACAGGTATCGGATGAGGGGGCACTCACAGCTTAGCCGATCCATCTTGGATCATCGCACTCAACAACTATGACGTCGAACAATAGAGTAGGTCAAGTTCCAGTGGGATAGCTATAGTCCACACTCAGTGACCTGGGAGGATGCATATGATATGTGCCAACAGTTTCCATTTTTGTTTGATAGATAGACCTATGATACTGTGATAGAAATTATTTTGGCACTTATACTGTGAAACTTCGAGACAAATTTTAGACCAAGAGGGGGTGTATGTAACATCCCACTCTTGTGCACTAAGCGAACTTATTCTTTGAGGACACTTTCTCGCAAGTGATCCAGATTACTATGTTATTAAAACATTGATTTTGATTATGAGGCATTATGGGTTGATGTCATGCTGTTTTTCTACATTGACATAGAGAGGTGATGTTGACTCAGTTTTACTGAGTGTGTAGGATTTTGGACCTCAATGTTGCATAGGCATCGATGGAACCCTTGGTCTCTGTATCGATTCGGGGAGTGAACTACTAGGGTTTGATTGTTTTATATGTGATATTAGTGCATCTGATTAGATGATATGATATGGATATATTTCTGACATGATTCGTTGATGATGCAGGATGATGATATCTTGTTGACCAAACTCACATGTGGAGTAGAGGGGCCACGCACGACTACTAGAGACATTGAGGGAGAGGTGTGGACAACAGCCCTATGATATCCTACTAGCACTCTTGTCATGGATCGAATTGTAGGTTAATGACTACCTAGTTCGATAAGGCCCACAATTCCATGAGGGTCGAGTGCAACAGTCACTCACGATGATTCTAAGGGTTGCGCAATAAGATAGGGGTCTTATTCCTTAGAGGCCCTTAGTCTCCCACAAGATCACCTAGTAGAGTATTGACTCCAGGGGTTTTTGATGTCTACCAAGTCAGTCAATAGGTGAGTGGCACCCTTGGAGCACGTGGTGCGTCATGAAGGTCAGGTCACGCAAGAAAAATGGAAAGATTCGGGTGGCACCCTTGGAGCATGTAGAGCGTCCTGAAGGGAACGTTGCGTGGTTATTTAATAATTGGATAAACCTAGATGGATTTACGACAAATAAAGTGTTAAGGAATATTTGAAACCTTTCCCTTAAAAACAAAATGTCGCCCAACCTAGGAAAATAAGGTCTAGGTCTAAATTTTACTTGTGATAAAATTTTATCCTTTTTTTTTTTAAATATAAAAATAAAAATATATATTTAAAATAATAATAATAATCTTCATTAATCTTATGAAAAGAAGGGGGTAAGCAATTAAATTTATTTATAAAATCTTTTGGGATAAAATTTAAAAAGGGGAATAATTGATTTACTTATTATGCTAATTGAAATTTTATTCATTAAAAGGAAAATGGGAAAAGGGATAAGTTTTTGCACTTGCCTTTTTGGGTTTGAATAAAAAGGGGAAAGAGGGAAATCTAAAATAATTAGGAAACTAGGAAAAAGTAGGAAACATTAAAAGAAAGGGGAAACACAAGGAAAAATCAGAAAATCTAACTTAGTAAGGTATCTAGCATTAATGAACCTTCTAAATTAAACTGATCTAGTAATTTAATAATTGGGAAGGTCATTAAAACCTATAAGGGAATTTGGGGACACCTAGGAGCGATTTTAGGAATGACTCTAGGACGGTGAGGGAAATAAGGGTAATTAATTAAATAAAGAAATTAGTTTTTGGAGGAATGAAGGGGATGGATGACACATGTATGGGGAGGATTTTTATGAATTAATTTATTAAACATTAAATAAAATGGGATTTTGGGAAAGTAAGGGACTTAGAAACTCTATATAATGGAGGGAGGAAAATGATGATGGATCTCTTCTGTTTACGTAACGTTACGCTGCATAAATCTATAATTTACTAATTTAGCTTGTGGGAGTTGGGATAGCCAGCTGGGTGAGGAATGATAGCTTAGCCTTGTGAGGTGAGCTGGGATCTAGTTGAATCTTTGGATAGTGTGTGTGGCCCCTTTGCGGCTTATAGGGCTATGGGGGAAGATGAGTACCCCTAACGTTCGTTGGGAAGTACTGGTGAAGTCTCATAGGTCAGCAAGTGGGAGTTGCACGAAGCATGCATGACATCAACTCAGAGCAAGCGATTGGGCAATGGTACGCTTTCTTTAATTTTGCATGGTAGATTGTTAGTATGATTTATTCTTTTAGATCTTCATGTTTGATTAGGTAAGGAAATTGATTGTCTTAGCATTCTAGTTGATGACTTAATTTTCCCATAGCCTTTAGCTTGATGATTGATTGACTCCCATGGGCTTCGATTTCTGGCATGTCTTGACCGCCCCTTGGTGTATTGATTTGTGATGATTGTGGTTGTTTTTTCCTTTCGTCCCTAGCTCATTAGTCCTCACATGAGCAGTCAGCCATGAGCCTAATCTACGGTCATCGCTTCGGCGTTAATACACTTATGGATCCTAATTCCCTACTTTTCTATGCGTGGATAATGAGCGAAGGACGTTCCTATCAGTCGTCTACCTCTATTGTTGTCCTTGGATGATTGTTTTGACGTCTGCCATCTAGCAAATACCTCTGTGTATGGGTTTCCTTGCGTCCTTTCAAGTTTATCTCTGCGTTGGTTTTGTTTTCCATGCCTTAAGGGCTTAACCTTGGATCTTTGCGCTCTCTTACTGTTGTTTGTGTTTTATTGTTTTATGCGTATGCGTTATTACACTAATCTCAGTGTTGGTTGGGTGTATGGACTGCAATTTCTTTATTTTACTGACTGAGATTCCCTAGTTATTGAATTCCATTTCACTTGGTGACTGCAATCTACAATTCGATTTTTGTGTACGATTTTATAATGAGCAAATTATAATAAGGAGCCATTGTTTATAGTTTCAGGCAGCATTATCATTTTTTATAGCAATCGTGTGGTAGTGTACCAAATCATTCTTGTTGGACATCGATTGTATTTGGATTTTGGACAATGAGTTGTTAACCGAAACAACCATTGTTTTCCTTAAATTTGACTGTGTTATATATATATATATATATACATATGCTTTAAACTCATTGAAGACGTTTTGACAATGTCCTTCCCTTAAGTGAAATCATAATTTCTTTATTGTTGCGTGTCCTTGTTGATTTCTCGGTTAAGTGAATGGAAATGGTATTATGGTGTCTACCATTTTAGTTAAGGGCATTTATGATTTGCATTTAATGTTAATGAAAAATTATATCACATTTGTGTACAGCGATTGCCTTGTTTATAAATGACAACAATCCAGTTCCTATCTGGTGTGTGTGTGCAGCAATTTGCCAAACCTTAATGACAGCAACGACATTCCTTTTTGGGGTGGTTGTACTACTTTTTCCCCTTAATTATTGGTTGTGTGCTGTTGTTGAATGACCACATTTTCCCCTTAATGTGTAGCATATTTGGTATTTGGTTGACTGCATTGTTGTTGCATGGATACAATTTGCCTTTAATTTGATTGAGTTTGCTATCCACTGGGCACGTTTTGCCATTAAATTTGTATACTACGCTTTGTTGATGTGTGGAACGAATGGTTAATCTCAACAAATTTATGTATCCCTTCCTACGTGGTTTGCATTGATTTTATTGTTGTGAAATAATGACCATGAATTTGTTGATAAGTAGCACAACGAATTGCCTTTAAATTTGATTGATTTTTGTTGTTGATTGACCATGCTTTGCCCTTAATTGCTAACTATGTTGTTGTTGGAATGACAACGTTTTGCCATTTAATTTTGAGTGCTTTTGTTGTTGAATGGACACAATTCCCACCATTTATGTACTCCATTTTGTTGATGTGTGGTACAACAATTCACCTTTAAACTTTGACTGTGTTGTTGTTGAATGATCAGGAGTTCATCCTTCTGTAGTTTTGTATTGTCTTTTAACTTCCTTCAATTTGAGTGTACCCAACATTCTCACTACCCAACATAATTTCTACAACAATGTCTTTGTTCAATTAATTGCAAAGTTATTTTCTACATCGAGTCAATGGACATCAGATTCCTTCTTAATGAGTATTTGCCACGACGAGTTAAATGGTCAGTAGTCATGTTATTTGCCTTGTTACCTTCTATATTAATTGTTATGTTAATTGTCATATTAATTGCCATGTTATTTGCTACAACGAGTTAATGGTTAGTAGATTCCTTCTTAATAATTAATTGCCACATCGAGTTAAATTGTCAACACTCGTGTTAATTGCCTTGTTATTTCTATATTAATTGTTATGTTAATTGTCATGTTAATTGCCTTGTTATTTCTATATTAATTGTTATGTTAATTGTCATGTTAATTGCCTTGCTATTACTATATTAATTGTTATGTAACTACTATATTAATTGCCTTGTTAAATTTCTACAGAGATGTTAATAGTTAGCAATTTCCTTCTCAATGTTAATAGGAAACTAGTATTGTTAGTTCGGTCAATATAGCTATACTACATGCTAATTATTCATAATTGTTATAATGGTAGCATTCTACTTTAGGATTGTTAATGTTTTTATTTAAGTTAATGGCTAGTTGGATGGAGATTTGGATCATTATAGAATTGTCCATTTAGGTTGTAATAATGATTAAAATTAGATTGGTGAGTAAAGACTAGATTGCCAATTTCAGACTTGCTTGATTGATTATAATTGAGGTTAGATTGTATTTATAATTATAGTTCTAGTATTGAATACTTAGACTTTCTATATTCATTGTATTAACATTAAATTAGCTGGTGCATTAATGACTATTTGTAACTTTAGATGTGCCCCGTTTAGAATGGAAACCCATGTTAAAATAGATTGTAATCATTGTCTAGTTTAGATTGGGTGATTGGTTGGGTCGTGGACGATGTCATGTACTGGCTTGTGTCATCCCTTGTCTTCGTCCTCTAGTGTTGCATCGACCTGTTGTTCGGTTATGGTTGTGGTTTTCCTCTCGGTATTCAGTTTCTAGCATGCCGGATTTATCTAGAGTCCTTGGTCCAGATAGGATGTGATGTGCCAAGGTTATTAACGCATCTATCACCTGGAGATGGCATGATTCCTAATGAGGGGATCATGGTGCACCTTACTATATAGTGGTGATCGAGAACTTGGCCGGAGTTGGTGCGTTCTGAGTGAGTGTGGATGAGCATGGCAAGTTGCTTTAGGCGGATGGGTAAAACGCTTTCATGCATTTGGTTCACGCGCCTTGAGGTTCTAGTCTTGTTCATCAAGGCCGTTGTGTCGAGAAGGGATGGTGTCCTTTAACCTTGTAGGCGTGTCTTGTTGCATCGAGCGGGTAGTCATTTTCTCCTTGTTGTCTACGCACATTTCACCCAGTTGCCCTTGTGCCTGTGTGTGGTGTCATAGTAGCCTATTTCCTAGACTGCATGCTTTCTTTCATCGTTAGTGTGTGGTTAACTATTGTTGTCATCACCTCTTTCCTTTCAGACAAAAAAATCTTTTCACTTCTGCTTCTCTTGTAGTCGTAACCGAGGAGGCATTACATGTGGTATCAGAGTGGGGGTTCAACCCGCAACTTGGGATCACTACAGATTTTGTTGATTGGATATTTGATTACAAAGGACACCGTAGAGGAAGACGATGAGGTGCTATGGGAGGAAGCGCGAAGCCTCCAATAACATCCACGCCTTAGGGGTCTAACCGTCAGGCAGATGAACAAGTTGTCGGGAAAGAGAAGATAGCAGTAGGTGATTTGGTTAGAGGATGTCGCAGAGTCAGATGATGCAGGTAATCATGGTTAGAGGATGTCGCATAGGCAGATGATGAGGTGCTATGGGAGGAAGCCCGAGGCCTCCAATAACATCCACACCTTAGGGGTCTAACCGCCAGGAAGATGAACAGGTTGTTGGGCAAGAGCATATAGCAGTAGGTGATTTGGTTATATTGAGGAGATATTTTCAGTGCATGTATGAGGCATTGATAAGATGTTTGGACAGAGATAAGGCCAGAGCATCATCACCCCCTGAGGGTCCACCGAACACTCTGGTCGGTACTGGTAGCATTCACCATGAACTCGAGAAGGTTAAATTTCTCAAGTTCTTTGGTGCCCCGTACGGCAAATCCACCGAGGCATGGTTGGAGAATATGGTGATGTGCTTTGCACTTCACGACTATACCTCCAACATGAAATTTTGCATGGCGGTATTTCAACTAAAATGGAGCGCTCTTCTAGGGTGGAAGACACTCCTGCCACAACTTAACATGGCCGTCAAAGACATGTCATGGGAACTATTCGAGGAAAAGTTCTAAGAGAGGTACCTATCAGAGGAATTCATTGACTGTCATCTCAACGCATTTAACGCCTTACGATAGGGCGGTCGTACAGTGCCCGAGTACGAAGCCTGTTTTATGGAGCTGCTATGGTATGCTCTGCATCCTAATACTAAGAAACTTAAGGTCAACAGGTTTGTGTTCGAACTTAATGGAAACATATATGCAAAGGTTAGGATTCTGATGCCTCAAACCTTGCACGATGTTATCCAGAAGACCCTCATAGCAGAGGAGGAGCTTATCAATGGGGGTCATAGTAGGACTCCAGCGAGACCAACAGGGTAGGTGTCATCTTGTGTGCAGCAACATCAGAGACCATCCGTACATACGGCAGGATATCATGTCTTCCAGAGGGGATCCACTTTCACTACACCTCAATGAACAATGCCTCAGCAGCGGATACCTTATTGGTGACCACAACATCAACAACAGCGTAGACTACAGTAGTAGTAGTTTAGGCATGTTCAGCCGAACAGACCAGGATTCTAGGCTGGTGGGTCGTCATATTCTACTTCGGGTACCAGGAGTACTGGACCAAAGAAGGGGTCTTAGACGTTTGGGGAGCCACACTACCATCATGACTGCCCTATGGAGAGGACTAGAGCATCTGGATCAGTCAGACCAACTACCATGGGAGATATGGGCAAGGCAGATCGGATTCATGTAGCGGTGAATAACCGCTAGGCAGAGCACCAGTCAACTCTGCTCGAGACGTCAGGTACCGTCGCTGACCAGACCCTTAGTATTTTAATAGATCCCAGTGCTACCGAGAGTTTCATTTCTGGTGCAACACTAAACAAGATTAAGGTAAAGGAAGTCAAACAGGATGGTTTTAGCTTCGTAGAGATGGATTACGGAACCAAACAGAAGATTGGAGGCAAGGTTATAGGATGTGCCATTAACTTGGGAGAGTTTGTCACCAGGACCAACCTGTACTTCATTATCTTAGGATCTTATGATGACATGATTGGTATGGACTGGTTGGAATCACATGAGGCGATACTCAGCAGTAAGAAGAAACGGTTGAGCTTAGTTGATGACGATGGATAGAGACATGTGATTGTAGGACGAAACCAGGGAGTTTCCCTGAGGTTCATCTCTTCTTTGCAGCTATGAAAGACCATGCACAAGGGGTGCAAGTGCTATGTGATCCTTGCGTTAAACTAGAAGGAAGTAGTGGAAGGTCTAGAACACCTTCTGGTGGTGAGAGATTTTGCAGACGTCTTTCCAGAGGAGTTACTTGGGATGTCGCTGGAGAGGGAATTAGAGTTTACTATATACCGAAAATTGGGGACTGAACCGATAGCTAGAATGCCTTATCAGATGTCGACCCTGGAGTTACAGGAGTTGAGAATGCAACTAAAACAATTGTTGGACCTGGGACTGATACGTCCAAGTGTGTCACCGTAGGGTGAGCCTGTTATGTTCATATGAAAGAAGGATGGATCGTGGAGGCTCTGCATTGACTATCATCAATTGAACAAGGAAACGATCAAGAATCAGTATCCATTGTTGAGGATTAATGATCTGTTTCATCAGATGAAGGGTGTGATGGTCTTCTCAAAGATCGATTTGCGATCAGGGTATCACCAGTTACGAATCAACGAGGATGATGTCCCTATGACTGCCTTTAAGACGAGGTTTGGACATTACGAGTTTACTGTTTTACCATTTGTACTGACAAATGCCCCATGGGTATTCATGAGTTTGATGAACAGGGTGTTCTGCGAGTACTTGGACAACTTCATCCAAGTATTCATTGACGATATTTTGATTTACTCTTGGATGATGGAGGAGCATGATGAGAACTTGTGCTTGGTACCACAGTGTTTGGGAGAGCACAAATTGTATGGGAATTTGTTGAAATGCTCATTTTATCAATCGAAGATTCACTACTTAGGGCATGTCATCTCCAGTCAAGGTATCTCCATGGATCCAACAAAGGTCAAGGCTATTATGGAATGGCCTGCGTCGACAAATGTCCAGGAAGTGCATAGCTTCATGGGTTTAGCAGGATACTATTGACCGATTTTCAAAGATAGAAAATCCGATCACGAAATTGCAGAAGAAGAATAAGAAGTTTGATTGGATCGAAAAATGTGCAGAAGCATTTCAGAGGCTCAAGGATTTGTTGAAAACAAAATCGATACTAAAGGTCCCTGACATGGACACAGACTTCTTAGTATGCACTAAAACATCCAAGGAAGGCTTAGGCGGAGTCTTGATGCAAGACGGACGAGTGATCGCTTACATATTGAGGAAACTAAGAAGGCATGAGGAGAGCTACATGACGCATGATTTGGAGATTTTATCCATCGTATATGCCTTGAAGGTTTCGAGACACTATCTTGTTGCATGAAAATTTGAACTAAAGATGGACCATTGTTGACTACAACACATCTTTAGGCAAAGCGACCTGAACGCACAACAGTGGCATGGTCAGAGTTTCTTAGTGAGTACGACTTCGAGATTACGTACATAAAAGGAATAATGAACTGACTAGAAAATGCATTGAGTCGGAGACCATGCATATTTTCAGTGTTGCCTCTTCAGACAAACCTACTTAAAAAGATTCTAACTTTACAACGTGACGATGACTGGTAAAAAGAGGTCGAGGGTTTTATCGAACAAAAGACAATGATGGTACCAAGATTTGAAGGATTTACATTTGACGATGATGGATTATTGAGGTTTAAAAATCGGATTTGCATACATTCAAATGACGAGTTGAGGATATTGATCCTAAGAGAGGCTCGTAGAACAGTCTACATGGCTCACCCAGGACTCACGAAGATGAGGGCAGACCTTAAACCTTTATTCTTTTGGAAGGGAATGAAGGTAGATATAGTCGACTATGTGGCCAGATGTCTAGAATGTCAGCAGGTAAAGGCTGAACGTAGACATCCAACAGGATTACTATAGCCACGTGCTATTCCAGAATCGAAATGGGAGGTTATTTCGATGGATTTTATTGTTGGATTTCCATTGACGACAAGGAGACATGAATCAATTTTCGTAGTAGTAGACACTCTGACGAAGATTGCTCACTTTATTCATGTGTGTACGATGTATCAAGCACCTGACATAGCTAGAGTTTTGATCATTGAGATTGTGGGGCTTCATGGCATGCCTAAGAGGATTATATCCGATCGATGATCAGTTTTTACTAGACAATTTTGGATGAGTTTCCAAGAGGCCTTGGGAACCCAAGTTAACATCAATACTACATATCACCCAAAGACTGATGGGTAGAATGAATGAATGAACCAAACCTTGGAGGACATGTTGCGCATGTACGTGATAGACCAACGAAAGCGTTGGGAAGAGCTTGCCACTGATGGAATTTGCTTATAACAACAGTTACCAAAGCACCATTAAGATGGCGCCTTTCGAGTCTCTTTTATGGGTGACCATGTCAGACACCTTTGAGTTAGGATAGGCTTGAGGATAGGGTCTTGGTGGGACAAGAAGTGATCCAAGAAATGGAGGAGAAAATGCAAAAAATAAGACAAAGGATTAACGAACTGCAAGATCGACAGAAGAGTTATCTCGATGTGCACTGTGTCGACCGTAGTTACAAGGTTGGCAATCAAGTCTTCTTGTGGATAAAACCATATAAGATTTCGATCAAGTTTGGAAAGGGAGTTAAACTCTCTCCTAGGTTTGTGGGACCTTTTGAGATCATGGAAAGAAAGGGGCCCATGGCCTATCGACTAGCCATGCCTAATTCCCTGAGGCATATGCATGATGTTTTTCATGTATCTGTTTTGAGAGATTATATTAGTGATCCTACACATGTTATTGAAATGAGGTACTTGCAGGTATTGATCGAGGGGGCGCTCACGGTTGAGCCGATACGCATCTTGGATCATCACATTCAATAGCTACGGCGTCGAACAGTAGAGCAGGTCAAGGTCCAGTGGGATAGCTATAGTCCACACTCGGCGACCTGGGAGGACGCATATGATATGCACCAACATTTTCCATTTTTGTTTGATATATAGACCTATGATACTATGATACACATTATTTCGGCACTTATACTGTGAAACTTTGGGACAAAGTTTAGACCAAGAGGGGGTGTATGTAACATCCCTCTCTTACGCACTAAGCAAACTTATTCTGTGAGGACACTTTCTCGCAAGTGATATGGATTATTATGCTATTAAAACATTGATTTTGATTATGAGGCGTTATTAGTTGATGTCATGTTTTTTTGTTGCATTGACATAGACAGGTGCTATTGACTCGGTTTTACTGAGTGTGCAGAATTTTGGACCTCGAGGATGCAGAGGCATCGATGGAACCCTTGGAATCTCAATCAATTCGGGGAGTGAGCTACTGGGGTTTGATTGTTTTATATGTGATATTAGTGCATCTGATTAGATGATATGATATGGATATATTTTCGACGTGATTCGTTGATGGTGGAGGCTGACGATAGCTTGTCGACTAGACTCACATGTGGAGTAGAGGGGTCACGGACGACTACAAGAGATGTTGAGGGAGAGGTGTGGACAACAACCCTACCATAGCCTACTAACACTCTCATTGTCGCTCGAACTGTAGGTTAACGACTACCTAGTTTGAGAAGGCCCATGATGTCGTGAGGGCCGACTGCGATAGTCACTCACAAAGAGATGGGACATAGATATGTGATTATAACTCTTAGTAATCACTTAGAGTAGATTATTCATCAATATTCAACCCTTATGATACTTCGCAGATAACACAGAGCATCATAGTATGTACTTAGATCTAATATAATTCAGCACTTAGCCACATCAAGCACATAGAATCTTACATACCAGATCTAAAATTCATTCATATCTCAGAAGCACAAAGTATAAATAGATATATCTAAAAACATCAAAGCACTTATCAAAGGAAGAGACAAACGCATCAGGTCAAGGCACAGAGCAAAACAAACAAATTTACCATGGTTCACCCCCACCTTAGGGCTACGTCCACAAAGTCTTCTTCTTTATTAGCTTCAGTTAATCAGGTTACAACACAGACCCATCCAAATATCTCTTTGCATATGACATAATATCTGTGCAACTCTCTATATCCTTCTTCCTTGCATTACAACACTTAGCTTCCTATAGAAACCTCACAGTAACTTGCACTTAGCCTTGCAAGCCTTACACAGTTCACACAGAACACTTATTCAACATCACATAGATGCACTACAAATTGCACTAGGAAATCAAACCTACTTCACATCTACTTCATATATATTTATACATATAAAAGTGGGCCTAAGCATGGGTAAACCCATGGGCCGACATCCCTTTCCCATTACATTATCTCCAAAAACCTAAAAAGGACCCAAAAAGGGGTCTAGCTTCCATTATTTCCACTTTGCATTGCACTCCATCTTTGACAAGTTGTCAAAGTCCCGAAAACAGTCAAATATGACCAAGTGTTCCTCAAAACTTGCTCAGGGACAACAGGCCCCCAACACTCACCTGTGACTCGTCCCGAGTCACTCAGGTCTAGGTAACCTTTCCTCAAAGGTCTCGAGCTTGGCTCGAGCTGCTTCAACTTGTCTCTGTGCTACTACTTCTTTCTCAGTGAATTCTTGAACAACCGCTTCGCTGATAGGTCCTTCCAATTGTTGCTCCACTGTAACAACTACTTGTTCAATTTCTTCAAACAATAGGTAGGTTTCCTCCTGGCTTGGCTGGAGTTTCTGGGTGACTTCCATCACTCTGTTCTGTGTGGTAAGAATGAGTTGTTGGGCAGTGCATTGTTCCTGGGATCTCCTCAACTTCTCGATTGGTGACAGGACCTTGAGTTGTGCCTATACTGTATCTGCGTGCTGCTTTGCTTCCTGGAGTTGGGACTCCGGTTTCTTCAAATCTAGGTCTTCAGATAGTTGTTCATATATCTGCGCACTTCTTCTACTTAGTTGTTTACATTCTTTAGCAAGTGTTTTAATCCTCTCGACTGTGCTCTGAGAAGTCAATTCTCGTTGGTCATGCACTTCTTGTGGAGTCTGTGGTATGGTATAAATCTCTAATTCCATGACTTGTTTTTGAAGTTGTTGAATAACTTCAGCCAGCTTCATCACTTGGCTCTCTATGGGCTCTTCGACCTTCTGCTCTAATCCGGTCACAGAGCGAAATTCTCTGTTGACTGCTTCTTCAATTCCTATCTTCTTTGCGAGAAGTTTCTCTTTCTGTTTTTGGATCTTTGCTTTGTCTTCTTCAATTTTTTCTTGGATATCATTCTTATCTTGTTGCGTGGCTTGGCATTGTTCAATAACTTCCTCCTGTTATTTCTTTAGGGCCTGGGTGGCCTGTTCTTTTTCTTCCTGAGCATGTCAAAAGCGTACTTCGACTGTATCAGCAATTTGGTGGAGCTAAACTGATTCATCTCCTACTTTTGTTGTTCCTTCTGGAAGAGGTGCAGTAGAGATTGCTCGGCTAGACTGGAGTGCTTGATGTACTCCTTGGAGCGCGATCTGAATTTGGCTATACATTTGTT
Source organism: Picea sitchensis (assembly GCA_010110895.2). Lineage (NCBI taxonomy): Eukaryota > Viridiplantae > Streptophyta > Pinopsida > Pinales > Pinaceae > Picea > Picea sitchensis. The sequence goes on from SNQJ01S0018508.1 coordinate 142,308, forward strand.
CCTGCTTTTCCTCCTGCTTCTCTATGATTTCCTTTGAAGCATCATTGACTGCTACAACAATGAAATCAAATTCATCCAACGTGATGGCAGTTTGCATCTTGGTTACAGGGGTTCTTGGTTTCTTTCTGGAGGAAGATTTCAGATATGTGACCTTTCTTTTCTTCGATGAGTCTTCTTCATCCCTAGGTGGTGGTACTTCAACTTTTTGTTGTTCAGTTTCTGTACCTTCTTCGTCATCACCTTCATTTATTGTAATAGAATCCATCCTTACAGATAGGTTGTCAACATCCTGGACTTCTTCAATATTCTTTGTCGTCTTTGCTTTCTTTGCCTTACTGGGCCCAGGTGTATCTTGCGCAGTTTCGGGGTTGTTGATGTCGGACATTTCTGGGGGGTTTGCTGAAACAAGGAGGTCCTCCGACCATTCCTTGGTGATCGCTTCCACGTCTTCTTATGTTATCTTATAATAGAACTGAAGTTGTTCCTGGTGCTCATCAGTGCGTGGGGTTAGGTATATAAAGTGGCAGTCCACGCTAAACTTTATCAGAGGTCAAAATATTTGTAAAGTGTTCGAGGTGATGTGAGGTTCACTCCTTATGGATGCTTTCAATTGGTTATAGTATGCCTGGAAAATGAAATTCGATTATCATTGCTTGCTCATGTCGTTCGAGTACCATAATGTACTGAACTTCGCGGCTAGTGGCTCAAAGGGGTCAAGGTCCGGGAAGGTTTCGCCTTCCAGTAGCTCCGATGCAACAAAAGTGATTAGTATTAGGAGCCAGCTAAAATGGAATTCTTGCCCCTGATCATAGGCTTCTCTATAGTCAATCTCTAGTTGATTCACCAGGTAATTGACCCAGTTCATCTGTAGTCCCTCTGTGCACTTTACTATGAGGTCAACTACAAATCCAGATACTTGTGTTGGTCGATTCTTGTGTACCAACTTCCCTGTGAACAGTTGTCATGCGAGGCGCACTGCGCCACTTTAAATAGTATCTATCTTGTTTCCTCTCATTCCTTTCTAAACATCTCCATAGGATTCTTTGATCTTCTGCGTAAGAGCGTGGTCTATGGTTTTTCCAGGATAGTACTCATGGGGATTAGGTCCCTGCATGCTAAGCCCGATGATCCTATTGATCAATGTTGGATCAACAATTATGTGACGATCTGACCACAGTTATCCTCCATGGTAACTTTCTAGTAGCAATTTTACACAGGCATTCACCTCCTGGTGTTCATCATCCATTGTTGCGCGAGGTTCATAAAGTTGAGCAAAGTAGACTGCGCGACGTTCATCATCCATTGCTGAGGGATGAACTTCAAATTCTTTCCTTTAGTTCTCGTCAAGTACTTTTATGGGGGGAGCATGTAAACTTTATGGTCCCCTAGGTTGAAGTCGCAAAACTTCAACTCTGTAACCTTGTCTTGATCTGCGCAGTAGGTGCGTACTCCTTTCGATAGATATGCAGTGACTAGAGTGTATTGAAAGTCTCTAGGGACACTATCCATGTTAATCTCACTGCTCAGAGGGGGTATGTAAGATGGTAGGATGGATGGCACTAAATTCGCGTTGGATATGTCCTCCTTATGCTTATTTATTCTCTCTTCGCCGGCTCGAGCAGTGGATGGGGAGCCTTACACTCCTCTCGTCAATGATGCTTGGACTCCGGTGGACATTCTTGTTAAATCAAGAAGGACCTCTATGAGGGGTTCCTAAAGTGCAGTGAGCTCATCAGACATACACACTCGGAAAAGATAATCGGGGTCACGATGATCTCAAAATACTACACTAGGATGAACAGTCTACTTGCAATGATCACTGTAGACAATCACTAGTTCTACGGGCTTTGATTTTTCAATTGGAAAAAGTGTTTTGCTTGCAACGGGTATGAAGCTTCCATTAACATTGATCCATCCATTATGGCATGGTCCAATGGTATGGTGGTGATCCTTTAATGATTTTTTGTTCGTTCGAGATGGAAGTCGAACGGGTATAATAGTCCAATGGTTATATTTCTTTTCCACAACAAAGTGCCATATGTCGTTGTTCTCATATCTCAGCGAAGCTCAATTCCTATGATTTTTCCTTCTGCGAAGTTTCCTATGGAATCTTCTATAACTTTTAAATCTTAGCTCTCTTCTTACTTAGCTTCCTAGCCTTCTTCCCAGTGAGCTTCGTCTTGATCATCATTTTTCCATTGTGATTCTTATATTCTCTCGATATAGTCGCTTCACGATGTTGAGATCCTTTCTTCAAATCCAAGGGTAATACTCCTTCATCATATGGATTAGGTATTTCAGTCTTCTGCGGTTCCTCTAATGCTCTTATAGCTTTGGCATCCAAGTCCCTAGTGTTCAATAGCTTAGATCTGTTCTCTTTTTCTTCCATCAAGTAGGCGATCCTTCTAGTCATAAATTCCATGAGTTCTTGCTTCTTCTGTTCTAGGGCTTCCTTTTCTTCTTATCTTCAGTTCTAGTATTTTTCAGTCCAGATCTTGCCTAACAAATTTAGAAATAGGGCATGGTCCTCAATAAATTTAATAACTTCAAATTCTTCCTCTGTCAAAGCTCCATGGTTACTCATAGCTATCTGGGTAATTCTGCCACATAGGGTTACCATTTTTCCTTTAAACAACCTTAGTTTTCCTAGTGAAGGAACCATAGAAGGCCTCTCTAAGGTTTCCCAAGTACTTTTTATCATAATTTTCATTTGTTTTTCCTCATCCAAAGAACAGTCAATGTCAAAGCCTCCTATTCTTACTTCGATTCTCTCCTTTTCTTTGAATGTCTCTGACAAATTGGCATCTTTATGTTCATTCAAGGTTTCTTTCATTTTCAGTAACATAATCTCTGATTCTTTCTGGGGTTCTTCTATAATCTTAGTCTCTTGATCTCCTTCAGATTTTGCTTGCTCCATATTTAGATTTTCAAGTCTAGCAATCATTCTAGGTAAATCTAGTACTTCATGGTCCATAGCCTTACAACAAAGGCAACTAGGTTTTCTCCTAGGGCATTCCTTAGCAAGATGTCATGGTCTTCTGCAACTGTAACAAAGAGCTAATCCTCTCTTTCTCTTGAAGGATACCCAACTTTTCTTGTACTGCTTGCTAGGGTCATAATGGCTAGCCTGTAAAATTTCTTTCTAGAACCCTGCATCTATTGGTTAGTCCAAAAATTCTTTCTATGCATAGGTATAACATATCTATCATTATTCTTATTAGAACTATTCATATCAAACATTCTTTCATATAACAATTCCCTAGTTTTCAAGCTAGGACAAAATCTATCAAACATACCTAAATCCATACTTTAGAAACAAAAATTTTCACTTCTCTTACTTCTATAGAGAACAAAGCTTCCAGATCTAAAAAACTTTTGACTATTCTTACCTTTATTAGAGCACAGATCTTACAGATCTTACCTCTTTTTTGCATATCTGATCTCTTTTCTTGGAGATCTGACTTCTTTCCTTCAGATTTGTCCTTCCTTCTTCAGCACAAATATTTTTAGATCAAGTGGATCACTGTGCACTAGGGCATAGATCTACACACAGAGCTTTCACAATTTCAGGACAAATCTTTGCACAAAGTTTCTTCTGCTCAGTTCCTAGCAATCATAGTTTCAGGTCCTGGCAATGGAACCATTTTTTGGCACAGGGGCAGACCCAGGGTTCAATGCTACAACAACGCACCAAAAAAACCCTAACTACTAGCCCTTTCGGCAACACCTGCAAAGTAGATGAAGTCTCACCCAAGGTAGAGGCAGGGGTGGTTGCAAGAATCATGTGTCTGCAACCTTAGATGGGACACAAATCTGTGATTATAATTCTTAGTAATCACTTAGAATAGATTATTCATCAATATTCAACCCTTATGATACTTCGTAGATAGCACAGATCATCTCAGTATGTACTTAGATCTAAGATAATTCAGCACTTAGCCACAATAATATAGATTAGATTCGACAGATCAAGCACTAAGCATATTACATACCCGAACTAACATTCATTCATATCTCAGAAAAACAAATCATAAATAGATATATCTAAACACATCAAAGCACTTAGAAAAGGAAAAGACAAACACATTAGGTCTAGGCACAGAGAACAACAAACAGATTTATCGTGGTTCACCCCCACCCTAGGGCTACATCCACAAAGTCTCCTTCTTTATTAGCTTCAGTTAATCAGGTTACGGCACAGAGCCATCCAAATCCCTCTTCGCATAGGATAGAATATCTGCACAACTCGCTAGATCCTTCTTCCTTGCGTTACAACACTTAGCTTCCTATAGCAAGCTCACAGTAACTTGCACTTAGCCTTGCAAGCCTTACACAGTTCGCACAGAGAACTTATTCAAAATCACATAGATGCACTACCAATTGCACTAAGAAATCACACGTACTTCACATCTACTTCATATTTATTTATACAAACAAAAGTGGGCCTAAGCGTGGGTAAACCCACAGGCTAACATCCCTGTCCCATTACATTATCCCCAAAAACCCAAAAAGGACCCAAAAAGGGGTTTAGCTTCCATGATTTTCGCTTCACGTTGCGCTCCATCTTTGAAAAAATGTTGAAGTCCCTAAAATGGTCAAATATGACCAAGTGTTCCTCAAAACTTGCTCAGGGCCAACAGGCCCCCAACACTCACCTGTCACTCGTCCCGAATCACTCAGGGCTGGGTAAATTTTCCTTAAATGTCTCGAGCTTGGCTCGAGCTGCTTTGACTTGTCTCTGTCCTACTTCTTCTTTCTCAGTGAATTCCTAAACAACCACTTCGCTAATAGGTCCTTCCAGTTGCTACTCGACTGTAACAACTACTTGTTCTAGTAGTGTTCCTTGGCCTTCAATTTCTTCAAACAATAGGTAGGTCACCTCTTGGCTCGACTGGAGTTTCTGGGTGACTTCCATCACTCTGTTTTGCATGGTAAGAATGAGTTGTTGGGCAATGCGTTCTTCCTAGGATCTCTTCATCCTCTCGATGGGTGACAGGAGCTTGAGCTACGCCTGTACTATATATATGTGTTGCTTTGCTTCCTGGAGTTGGGACTCTAGTTTCTTCAACTTTGGGTATTTCGATAGTTGTTCATATATTTGTGCGCTTCTGCTACTTAGCTATTTACATTATGTAACAAGTGTTTTAATCCTCTCGACTATGCTCTGAGAAGTCAATTCTCGTTGGTTGTGCACATCTTGTGGAGTCTATGGTATGTTTTGAAGCTCTAATTCCATGACCCTTTGTTGAAGTTGTTGAATAACTTCAGCCAACTTTATCACTTGGCGCTCTATGGGCTCTTCGGCCTTCTGCTCTAAGCCAATCATAGAGAGAAATTATTTGTTGACTTCTTCTTCAATTCCTATCTGTTTTGCAAGCAATTTATCTTTCTCTTTTTGGATCTTCACTCTGTCTTCTTAAAATTTTGTTTGGACAACATTCTTCTCTTGATGCGCGGCTTGCCGTTGTTCAATAATTTCCTCCTGTGCTTTCTTTAGGGCCTGGGTTGCCTGTGCTTTTTCTTCCTGAGCATGTCGAAGACGTACTTCGACTATATCAACAATCTGGCAGAGCTGAACTGATTCATCTCCTACTTCTAATGTTCCTTCTGGTAGAGGTGCAGTAGAAATTGCTTGGCTAGACTCAAATTCTTGTTGTACTCCTTGGAGCGCGATCTGAATTTGGCTATACATTTGTTCCTTCTTTGCCTCTTGCTTCTCTATGATTTCCTTTGAAGCATCATTGACCGCTGCAACAATGAAATCAAAGTCATCCAACGTGAGGGAAGTTCGCATCTTGGTTACAGGGGTTCTTGGTTTCTTTCCGGAGGAAGATTTCAGAGGTTGGAACTTCCTTTTCTTCAATGAGTCTTCTTCGTCCCTAGGAAGTGGTACTTCGAATTTCTATTGTTAAGTTTTTGTACCTTCTTCATCATATTCTTCTTCATCTGGTGTAATGGAAGTTGTCCTTATAGATAGGATGTCAACGTCCTGGACTTATTCAATATTCTTCATCATCTTTTCTTTCTTTTTCTTACTGGGCCCATGTGTATCCTGCACAGTTCTGGGGATGTTGATGTTAGACATTTATGTGGGGTCAGCTGAAACAAGGAGGTCCACTGACCATTCCTTGGTGATCTTTTCTAGGTCATCTTCTCTCATCTTATAATAGGATTGAAGTTGTTCCTGGTGCTCATCAGTGCGTCGGGTTAGGTATATAAAGTGGTGGTCGGCGTTGAAGTTTATCAGAGGTTGAAAACTCTTTAAAGTGTTTGGGGTGATGTGAGTTTCACTCCTTATGGTTGCTTTCAATTGGTTATAGTATGTGTGGAAAACGAAATTCGATTTCCATTGCTTGCACATGTCATTCGAGTACCATAATGTACTAAAATTCTCGGCTAGTGGCTCAAAGGGGTCAAGGTCCGGGAAGGTTGAGCCTTCTGGTAGCTCCCATGTAACAAAACCAATCAGTATTAGGAGCCATCTAAAATGGAATTCATGCCCCTGATCCTGGGCTTATTTACAGTCAATCTCTAGTTGACTCACCAGGTACTTCGCCCTGTTCATCTGTAGTCCCTCTGGGCACTTTCCTGTGAGGTCAACTACAAAGCTAGATACTTTTATTGGTCGATTATTGCATACCAACTTCCCTGCGACCAATTGTCATGCGAGGTGCACTGTGCCACTTTCAATAGAAGCTATCTTATATCCTCTCACGCCTTTCTCAACATCGCCATAGGCTTCTTTGATCTTCTAAGCAAAAGAACAGTCTGCGGTCTTTCCAGGATAGTACTCATGGGGATCAGGGCCCTGCATGCTAAGCTCGGTGATCCTATTGATCAGCACTGGATCAACAGTTATGCGATGATCTAACCACATGTATCCTCCATAGTAACTTGCTAGCTTCAATTTTACAAAGGCATTCACCTCCTGGTGTCTGCCGAAGTGCAGTATTTTCATAATGTTGAGGAAAGTAGACTGCGCAAGGTTTATCATCCATTCTTGAGAGATGAGCTTCAAATTCTTGCCCTTAGTTCTTTTCAAGTACTTTTACGGGGCGAGCATGATTTAAAATTTACAATCCCCCAGGTTGAAGTCACAAAACTTCAATGTTGTAACCTTGTCTTGAATTGCGCAAGGTGCATACTCCTTTCGGCAGTGACTAGAGTGTATTCAAAGTCTCTAGGGACACTGCCCCTATTAATATCACTGCTCAGACGGTGTATGTAAGCTAGCAGTATGGATGGCACTAACTTCACATTGGCTATTTCATCGTTATTCTTATTTCTTCTCTCTTCGTCAGCTCAAGATGTTCCTGCTCAAGCAGTGGACAGGGAGGCTTACACTCCTCTCATCGATGATGCTTGGACTTCGGTGGACATTTTTCTTAAATCGAGAAGGACCTCTATGACGGGTTCCTCAAGTTCAGTGATCTCATCGAACATATGCACTCAGGAAATATAATTGGGGCCACGATGATTGCAAAATATTGCACTAGGATGAACAATATTCTTGCAATCATCACTGTAGACAATCACTAGTTCTGCGGGCTTCGATTTTTCATTTGGCAAAAATGTTCTTCGGGCACGACACGACGCAATAAATAGGAAATTTGTCAGTGGTCTTCTTGCAACGGGTATGAATCTTCCATGAACATTGATCCATCCGTTATGGTATGGTCCAACGTTCTGGTGGTGTTCCTTTAATGCCTTTATGTTCGAAGTCGAATGGGTATATCGATCCAACAACTATATTTCTTTGCCATGATGAAGTGCCAGATGTCGTTGTTCTGACATCCCGACGAAGCTCAATTCCTGTGATTTTACCTTCTACGAAGTTTCCTCTAGAATCTTATGTAACTTTTCGATCTTGTCTCTCTTCTTACTTAGCTTCCTAACCTTCTTCCCAGTGAGCTTAGTCTCAGTCATAATTTTTCCATTTTGATTCTTATTTTCTCTCGATATAGTCGCTTCGCGATGATGAGATTATTTCTTCAGATCCAAGGGTAATACTCCTTCATCATATGGATTAGTTATTTCAGTCTTTTGTGGTTCCTCTAATGCTCTTATAGCTTTGACATCCAAGTCCCTAGTGTTCAATATCTTATATATGTTCTCTTGTTCTTCCATCATGTAGGAGATCCTTCTAGTCATAAATTCCATGAGTTCTTGCTTCTTCTGTTCTAGAGCTTCATTTTCTTCTTTTCTTCAGATATGGTCTTTTTCAATCCATATCTTGCCTAACAAAGCTAGACATGGGGCATGGTCCTCAATAAATTTAATAACTTTGAATTTTCTTGATTGGTCGGAAAAGCCACAGTTTGGTCAATAGAGTGTCCTGAAGATGGATCCTGATTTGGATCCGAAACGTCGACACTCTATTGACCAAACTGTGGCTTTTCCGACCAATCAAGAAAACTCCAACCACATAAATATTTTTAACTTTGAATTCTTCCTCTGTCGAAGCTCCATGGGTACTCATAGCTATATGTGCAATTCTGCCACATAGTGTTACAATTTTTCTTTTAAACAACCCTATTTTTCCTAGTGAAGGAACCATAGCAGGCCTCCCTAGGGTTTCCCAAGTACTTTCTGTCATAATGTTCATCTGTGTTTCCTCATCCAGAGCACAATCAATGTCGAAGTATCCTATTCTTACTTCGATTTTCTCCTTTTCTTTGAAGATCTCTGACAAACTAGCATCTTTATGTTCATTCAGGGTTTCTTTCATTTTCAGTAACATAATCTCTGATTCTTTCTGGGGTTCTTCTATAATCTTAGTCTCTTGATCCCCTTCAGAGTTTTCTTTCTCCATATTCAACTTTTTAAGTCTAGCAATCATTCTAGGGAAATCCAGTACTTCATGGTCCATAGCCTTACAACAAAGGAAACTAGGGTTTCTCCCAGGGAATTCCTTAGAAAGATGTCCTGGTCTTCTGCAACTGTAACAAAGAGTTAATCCTCTCTTTCTCTTCAATGATTCCAAACTTTTCTTGTACTTCTTTCTAAGGTTATAATAGCTTGCCTGCAAAAATTTCTTTCTAGGATCATGCATCCATTGGTTAGTCCAAAAATTGTTTCTATGCATAGGTATAACATATATATCATTATTCTTATCAGATCTATTCATATCAAACGTTCTTTCATCTAAAAATGCCCTTGTTTTCAAGCTAGTACAAAATCTATCAGGCATACCTAAATCCATACTTTAGAAACAAAAAATTTCACTTGTCTTACTTCTACAGAGCACAAAGCTTCCAAATCTAAAAAACTTTTGACTATTCTTACCTTTATTAAAGCATAGAGCTTACAGATCTTACCCCTTTTCTGCAAATCTGACCTCTTTTCTTGTAGATCGGACTTCTTTCCTTCAGATATGTCCTTCTTTCTTCATCACGGATCTTTTCATATCAAGTGGATCACCATGCACTAAGGCATAGATCCACGCAAAGAGATTTCACAATTTCAGGACGAATCTTTGCAAAAAGCTTCTTCTGCTCAGTTCCTAGCAATCACAGTTTTAGGTCCCAGCAACGGAACCATTTGTTGGCACTGGGGCAGACCCAGGGTTCAATGCTACAAAAATGCACCAACAAAACCCTAACTGTTGACCCTTTTGGCAACACCTACAACGCAGATGAAGTCTCACCCGAGGTAGAGGCAGGGGTGGTTGCAAGACTCAAGTGTCTGCAATCTTAGATGGGACAGAGATCTGTGATTATAATTATTAGTAATCACTTAGCATAGATTATTCATCAATATTCATCCCTTATGAAACTTCATAGATAGCACAGAGCATCGCAGTATGTACTTAGATCTAAGATAATTTAGCACTTAGCCACAATAAGATAGATTAGATTCAGCAGAACAAGCACTAAGCATCTTACATAACATATCTAACATTCATTCATATCTCATAAGCACAAAGCATAAATAGATATATCTAAACACATCAAAGAACTTAGAAAAGGAAGAGACAAACACATCAGGTCGAGGCACAAATCACAACAAACAGATTTACCATGGTTCATCCCCACCCTGGGGCTACGTCCACAAAGTCTGCTTCTTTATTAGCTTCAATTAATTAGGTTACAGCATAGAGCCATCCAAACCCTTCTTCGCATATGAAAAAATATCTGTGCAGCTCACTAGATCCTTCTTACTTGCATTACAACACTTAGCTTCCTATAGATAGCCTCTCAGTAACTTGCACTTAGACTTGCAAGCCTTACAAAGCTCACACGGAGAACTTATTCAACATCACATAGATGCGCTACCAATTGCACTAAGTAATCACACCTACTTCACATCTACTTCATATTTATTTATACATACAAAAGTGGGCCTAAGCGTGGGTAAACCCATGGGCCGACATCCCTTTCCCATTACATTATCCCCCAAAACCCAAAAAGGACCCAAAAAGTGGTCTAGCCTCCATGATTTCCACTTCACATTGCGCTTTGTCTTTGACAAGCTGTCGAAGTCCCAAAAACGGTCAAATATGACCAAGTGTTCCTCAAAACATGGCCAAGGCCAACATGCCCCCAAGACTCACATGTGACTCGTCTCGAGTCACTCAGGTCTGGGTAAATTTGCCTCAAAGGTCTCGAGCTTGGCTCGAGATTCTTTGACTTGTCTCTATGCTACTGCTTCTTGCTCAAAAAAATTCTAAACAACCGCTTCACTGATAGGTCCTTCCAATTGTTGCTCGACTGTAACAACTGTTTGTTCTAGTAGTGCTCCTTGACCTTCAATTTCTTCAAACATTAGGTAGCTCACTTCCAGGATCAGCTAGAGTTTATGGGTGACTTCCATCACTCTGTTCTACATGGTAAGAATGAGTTGTTGGGAAATCTGTTGTTCCTGGGATCTCTTCATCCTCTCGATGGGTGACAGGATCTTGAGTTCCACTTGTACTGTATATGCATGTTGCTTTGCTTCTTGGAGCTGGGAATCCAATTTCTTCAACTCTGGGTCTTCAAATAGTTGTTCATATATCTGCGTGCTTCTACTACTTATCTATTTACATTCTGCAGCAAGTGTTTTAATCCGCTCGACTGCACTCTGAGAAGTCAATTCTAGTTGGTCGCACACTTCTTGTGAAGTTTGTGGTATGGTCTGAAGCTCTAATTCCATGACCCTTTGTTGAAGTTGTTGAATAAATTTAGCCACTTCATCACTTGGTGCTCTATGGGCTCTTCGACCTTCTACTCTAAGCCGGTCACAGAGAGAAATTCTTTGTTGACTACTTCTTCAATTCATATCTTCTATGTGAGCAGTTTCTCTTTCTTGTTTTGGATCTTTTCTCTGACTTCTTCAAATTTTGCTTGGAGAGCATTATTCTCTTGTTGCACAGCTTGGCATTGTTCAATCATTTCTTCCCCTGCTTTCTTTAGGGCCTGGGTGGCCTACAATTTTTCTTCCTGAGCATGTCGAAGGTGTACCCCGACTGTATCAACAATCTGATGGAGCTGAACTAATTCATCTCCTACTTCTGTTTTTCCTTCTAGCAGAGGTGCAGTAGAGATTTCTCAGCTAGACTGGAGTGCTTTTTGTACTCCTTGGAGCGCGATCTGAATTTGGCTATACATTTGTTCCTTCTTTGCCTCCTGCTTCTCTATGATTTCCTTTGAAGCATCATTGACCACTGCAACAATGAAATAAAAGTCATCCAACGTGAGGGCAGTTTGCATCTTGGTTATAGGGGTTCTTGGTTTCTTTCTAGAGGAAGATTTCAAAGGTGAGACCTTCCTTTTCTTCGATGATTCTTATTCGTCCCTAGGCGGTGGTACTTCGACATTCTGTTGTTCAGTTTCTGTACCTTCTTCATCTGGTGTAATGGAAGTTGTCCTTACATATAGGCTATCAACATCATGGACTTCTTCAATATTCTTCATCATCTTTTCTTTCTTTGTCTTACTAGGCCCAGATGTATCCTGCACAGTTCTGGGGTTGTTGATGTCGGACATTTTTGTGGGGTCTGCTAAAAAAAGGAGTTCCACCAACCATTCCTTCGTGATCTCTTCCAGGTATTCTTCTCTCAGCTTATAATAGGACTAAAGCTATTCCTGGTGCTCATCAACACGTTGGGTTAGATATATAAAGTGGCAGTCTGCACTGAACTTTATTAGAGGTCAGAATCTTTGTAAATTGTTTGGGGTGATGCAAGGTTCACTCCTTATAGCTTCTTTCAATTGGTTGTACTACACGTGGAAAACAACATTCGATTGCCATTGATTGCTCATGTTGATCGAGTACCATAATGTACTGAACTTCGCAACTAGTGGCTCAAAGGGATCAAGGTCTGGGAAGGTTGCACCTTTCGGTAGCTCCCATGCAACAAAAGCGATCAGTATCAGGAGCTAGCTAAAATGGAATTTATGCCCCTGATTCTGGGCTTCTCTGCAGTCAATCTCCAGTTGATTCACCAGATACTTCGTCCAGTTCATCTGCAGTCCATCTGTGCACTTTCTTGCGAGGTCAACTACAAATCCAAATACTTGTGTTGGTCAATTCTTGCGTACCAACTTCCCTGCGATCACTTATCGTGTGAGGCACACTGTGCCACTTTCAATAGAAGCTACCTTGTAGCCTCTCACGCCTTTCTCAACATCACCATAGGCTTCTTTGAACTTCTGCACAAGAGAGCGGTCTGTGGTCTTTCCAGGATAGTACTCATGGGGATCATGGCCCTGCATGCTAAGCCCGGTGATCCTATTGATCAGCATCGGATCAAAAGTTATGCGATGATCTAACCACATGTATCCTCTGTGGTAACTTGATAGCAACAATTTTACACAGGCATTCACCTCCTTGTGTCTGTCGAAGTGCGATAATTTCATAATGTTGATCAAAGTAGACTGTGAGAGGTTCATCGTCCATTCTTGAGGGATGACAGTTGAATTATTTCCTTTAGTTCTCATCAAGTACTTTTACGGGGCAAGCATGTTGTAAAATTTATGGTCCCCCAGGTTGAAGTCGCAAAACTTCAACGTTGTAAACTTGTCATGATCTGCGCAGTAGATGTGTACTCCTTTCAGTAGATATGCAGTGACTAGAGTGTATTCAAAGTCTCTAGGGACATCGTCCCTGTTATTCTCACCGCTCAGAGGGGGTATGTAAGTTGGTAGGATGGATGGCACTAAATTCGCGTTGGCTATGTCATCCTTATTCTTAGTTATTCTCTCTTTTCCGGCTCGAGATGTTCATGCTCGAGCATTGGACTGGGAGGCTTGCAATCCTCTCGTCGATGATGCTTCGAATCCAGTGGACATTATTCTTAAATCGAGAAGGACCTCTGTGATAGGCTCTTCAAGTGCAGTGAGCTCGTCGGACATACGCACTTGGGAAAGATAATTGGGGTCACGATGATCTCAAAATACTACACTAGGATGAACATTCTTCTTGCAATGATCAATGTAGACAATCACTATCTCTATGGGCTTCGATTTTTCGGTTGGAAAAAGTGTTCTTCGGGCACGGTGCGACAAGATAAATTGGAAATTTGTCAATGGTCTGCTTGCAATGGATATGAAGCTTCCATGAACGTTGATCCATCCATTATGGCGTGGTGCAATGGTCTAGTGTTGATCCTTTAATTCTTTTCTATTCATTCGGGGTGAAAGTCTAATGGGTATATCAGTCCAATGCATATATTGCTTTGCCACGACGAAGTGTCATATGTCATTGTTCTGATATCTTGGCGAAGCTCAATTCCTGTGATTTTTCCTTCTGCGAAGTTTCCTCTAGAATTTTTTGTAACTTTTCGATCTTGTCTCTCTTATTACTTAGCTTCCTAGCCTTCTTCCCAGTGAGCTTCGTCTCGGTCATCCTTTTTCCATTATGATTCTTATCTTCTCTCGATATAGTCGATTCACAATGCTAGGATTCTTTCTTCAGATCCAAGGGTAATACTCCTTCATCATATGGATTAGGTATTTCGGTCTTCTGCAGTTCCTCTAATGCTCTTATAGCTTCAACATCCAAGTCCCTGGTGTTCAATATCTTAGATATGTTCTCTTGTTCTTCCATCAAGTAGGCGATCCTTCTATTCATAAATTCCATGAGTTCTTGCTTCTTCTGTTCTAGGGCTTCCTTTTCTCCTTTTCTCTGGATCTGGTATTTTTCAATCCAGATCTTGCCTAACAAAGTTGTAAATGGGGCATGGTCCTCAATAAATTTAATAACTTCAAATTATTCCTCTATCGAAGCTCCATGGGCACTCATAGTTATCTGTGTAATTCTGCCACATAGGGTTACCAATTTTCCTTTAAACAACCTTATTTTTCCTAGTCAAGGAACCATAGCAGCCCTCCCTAGGGTTTCCCAAGTATTTTCTGTCATAATGTTCATCTATGTTTCCTCATCCAGAGAACAGTCAATGTCGAAGTCTCCTATTCTTACTTCAATTTTCTCCTTTTCTTTGAAGATCTCTAACAAACTAGCATCTTTATGTTCATTCAGGGTTTCTTTCATTTTCAGTAACAAAATCTTTGATTCTTTTGGGGTTCTTCTCTAATCTTAGTCTCTTGATATCCTTCATAGTTTGCTTGCTCCATATTAATCTTTTCAAGTCTAGCAATCATTCTAGGGCAATCCAGTACTTCATGGTCCATAGCCTTACAACAGAGGCAACTAGGGTTTCTCCCATGGCATTCCTTAGCAAGATGTCCTGGTCTTCTACAACTGTAACAAAGAGTTAATCCTCTCTTTCTCTTCTATGATCCCCAGTGTTTCTTGTACTGCTTGGTAGGGTCATAATGGCTAGCCTGCAAAAATTTCTTTCTAGGATCCTGCATCCAATGGTTAGTCCAAAAATTCTTTTTATGCATAGGTATAACATATCTATCATTATTCTTATCAGATCTATTCATATCAAACATTGTTTCATCTAACAAAGCACTATTTTTCAAGATAGGACAAAATCTATCAAACATGCCTAAATCCATACTTTAGAAACAAAAAATTTCACTTGTATTACTTCTATAGAGCACAAAGCTTCCATATCTAAATTTGTTTTGACTATTCTTACCTTTATTAGAGCACAGAGCTTATAGATCTTACCTCTTTTTTGCAGATCTTACCTCTTTTCTTGTAGATCTTACTTGTTTCCTTAAGATATTTCCTTCCTTCTTCAACATAGATCTTTTTAGATCAAGTGGATCACCGCGCACTAGGGCATAGATCCACACACAGAGATTTCACAATTTCAGGATGAATCTTTTCACAAAGTTTCTTATGCTAAGTTCCCAACAATCACAGTTTCTGGTTTTGGCAACAAAACCATTTGTTGGCACAGGGGCAAACCCAGGGTTCAACACTACAACAACGCACCAACAAAACCATAACTATCGACCCTTTTGGAAACACCTGTGAAGGAGATGAAGTCTCACCTGAGGTAGAGGCAGAGGTGGTTGCAAGACTCAAGTGTATGAAACCTTACCTGGGACACAGATCTGTGATTACAACGCTTAGTAATCACTTAGCATAGATTATTCATCAATGTCCAACCCTTATAATACTTCACAGATAGCATAGAGCATCGCAGTATGTACTTAGATCTAAGATAATTCAGCACTTAGCCAGAATAAGATATAATAGATTCGGCAGATCAATAACTAAGCATCTTACATACTAGATCTAGCATTCATTCATATCTTAGAAGAACAAAGAATAAATAGATCTATCTAAACACATCAAAGCACTTAGCAAAGGAAGAGACAAACACATCAAATCGAGGCAAAGAGCACAACACACAGATTTACCGTGGTTCATGCCCACCCTAGGGCTATGTGCACAAAGTCTTCTTCTTTATTAGCTTCAGTTAATTAGGTTACAACATAGAGCCATCCAAATCCCTCTTCGCATAGGATAGAAGATCTGCACATCTTGCTAGATCCTTCTTCCTTGTGTTACAATACTTAGCTTCCTATAGCAACCTCACAGTAACTTGCACTTAGCCTTGCAAGCATTACACAGTTCGCACGGAGCACTTATTCAACATCACATAGATGCACTACCAATTTCACTAAGAAATCACACACTATTACATATTGTAAAAATTCCGATGTTCTATTTGCGGCGTTATGGACAAAATTGTCCATACTGTCACAAAATAGAGGAAATTAAAAAAAAAAAATCATCTTGCACAATGTCGGTCTTGCCACGTTGAAGTCTCTCTTTCCACGTTGATGTCTCTCTTGCCATGTTGACGTCTCTCTTGCCACGTTGTCATCACTCTTGCCACATTTTCCACCTAGTTGTCTATATTTCCACGTTTATGACATAAACGTCTCTCTTGCCACGTTTGTGCATATTGTTGTCGCAATTGCGATGTTGTGGAAACTAAGTTTTCCCCCTCCAATGGCCACCTTAGTATGTTGACCAAGTCAAAATACTAACAGTCACTTAGGTTTATATAACGTCAGAATTACGATGTGATAAAATCTATAAATATGTTGCATTTAATAGATGTTGCGACAAGTTTTCTATAATAACGATGCTTCAAAAAGGGTTTGTGGGTCTTCTCAGCGAACAAAAAATAGGTATTTGTTTCAGTATAAGTCTGTGGGGAATAATGTCAGAAAACATTAGAGCTGGGAAAATAATTAAAGAGTGTCAAAAGTGTGACAGTAAATGTTATTGAGTGAGTCTGTCCACCTCCAATTCCTTCTCCCTCAGAGTCCCGTAATACATCTCTCCAATCCCCAACAGGTAGTCCCTATCCGTCAACAACTACTAGTAATCGGCCCTCATCGTAGACACTCTCTCTCTAAGAGTATGAAATTCATCCATGGAAAATCCCCCATCTGAACTACCATGTGCCAATGATGCCCTCCATCGGTAATCTGCCACCAATGCATGTGTCATCAATCATAAATATAAAAATGGACATACCTCCACCAGATGCATGATGAATAACAAAAGTGATGAGGCACTTGTCCTCAGTGTCACCCACGTACTCTATGTCGACCACCCTACAAATGACCCAAGGCCAATCTTCAGGAAGACCCAACAACCAGCTCGTTTCCCGCACCACCTTTCGCATGAATGGAAAACCTCCACTGTCAACAAATAAAACACAATACATCACATTGGCTTCATAGAGCCAACAACACAACGGGACTTGAAAAACGAAAACCACAAGAAATTGCATCATCAACAAAGGATCTCAATATTGACTCAAAGCCAACCTATATATACTAGATCCCACAACCATTTGAAGAGCCCACAACATAACTCATGTGTTACCAAGAATTTTCCCAAGGAATACAAATGCAAAGCCCTGCAAGGGAGCCACAACGATCTCCCAAACTCCATGACAAGTGGAGAAAGTGCTCTTTCAAAGCATCTCCCAAGATGATTTTTCAGTACACTTACCACCCATGTGCTACCAAGTGACATGATAACAAGCCAAGAACGGACCAACCCTACAAATGGCCCCGGGCCAATCTTTGATTGGACCCGGTAGGAAACTCCTTTTTATCACCACATCAACCACGATCCTCATTTCCTCCTCCATGTTTCCTTGGTCCTCCTAGGGATAAACCCTAAGACACTTGGATTGTGATAAAAAACACTAGGAAACATGTGGAAACACATGGATTATGATTCAATTAAAAAAATGAATATATACAGGAAATTATATATAAAGTTATTGTAGTTTCATAGGGAAAACATGGAATGATATATTAATGAGGAAGAGAGTAGCATACATCCATGCTATAATGGTAAGTGAACTATTAATACATGAATTAGATGAGAATTATGGTAGAGTGTTAAAGTTTTCATGTTTTAGGAGGTAGTGTGATATATCTAGGGAGGTTACAACCAATCCCCATTTTCCCTCAACCAATACATTGGACCAAAAATTGATGTCCAAGCATGAATCTACCTCAAAATCACTATAATTGACTCATTTACACCTTATTACATCATTACTTCATAGATGTCAAATTTGGCAAAAAATTGCTGAAAAAACCAATTCCGGGACAAACCGTAGCGAAACTGATAGAAAGCGTAGCGTGCTAGGAAAAATGGAGTTTTGGAGGCCTTCCCGAGGTCCAAATATAGATCTAAAAAGTGTTATAGAAATCTGGGAATGTCTACTAATTGATGAAATGATTAAAAAACAAAATTGACATGATCTGGCCCTTCAAACTCATATTCTCCCAAAAGTACTCAGAAAGCGTAGCGTGCTGCTCCAAAATGTGGCAGAAAGGTCAATTTCAAGTGTTGTTTTTCTCTTCATGCATGCTAGATTTGACCAAAATTTTCCTCCGTATAGTCCAAAGTGATGTACAAGTCATGAGGAGTCTGAAAATACAAACTATTTGTCATTTTGAATCCTCCATCAAAGATCTACTACTTATAATGACAACATTGTGCCTTACTGGATTCACAATGGCTTTGTAACAGTTGGTGCTGAGAATATGTCTGAATCTTTAGGAAACTATGTCACACTTCACTTTGAAGGATTGTGAAGAATGTCTTTGGTTTTCAAAAGCAGGTTGAGGAAGTCCTATAAGACCCAGAGACACTAGAAAATACTGTAAATCTTGTAGAAAGGTATTTGTAATGAGTTTCCATCTGATTTAAATGCAAAGGATTATGTAATGAAAATGACAACAATGATTTGCAATATAAGCTAGGTATAGGCATAAATACCCCTCAATTGATGCAGGTAGATTAAGCTTCAAGAGATGTTGAGTATGCATTAGTAAAGATTGTGGAATGATACTTTTATTTTGAAGCAAGTTGCAATGAAGAGGGCTATTTAAGAAAGTCATTGAATTTTTGTTGGGAATTATATTTATATGTTGTATAAGTTTGACTATAACAGTGACCAAACTACGATCCATCCCTTTTCTTTTCATTTTACAAGGATTTTCAGGGCATCCTTGACATGCCAATTTTGGGCTTAACTAACAATGGTTGCCTTTCACAACACTATGCTTACATAATAAATACTACCCAACTTAACCTGCAAAAACGTTTTTTCCCACTTGTTCTTTAGTGAAAGTTGAGTGTCCATTTGAAATGGTCAAAGATATCAAAATATCACAATTCCCATCATTCTTATTTCTTGCACAAAAATCCCAAAGCAAGTGAAGTCCAACAAGCCTCTACCACACCCATTGAATCACCCTTGAGTCAGTTATATTGCTTCGATGTTCACTGATATTCTAATTCCCCTTAAAATGAAGAGGCCAATTCTTGAATAAAGGTAAGAGCATGAGACAAAATTTTCTTGAATACATCTAACTACTTGGTCCACTTAACACAATTGAAACACCAATAATGAAATATTGATCTTTCTCTTAATCTAGTTCTACTAGTTGCATCTACATTATTTCTTCCCATTCCGTATATACAAATGCTTCCAACTACTACAAATCTAAGTGTCTTGAGTAGCCTGGTCTAAACTCTTAGAGAGAATTTCTATCTACTAAGGTTGCATCATGTAGCTCGGTGATTTTATCATCCACAACCTAAATCTCCTAAAACTTATCTCTTTTCTCCAAAGGATTACTAAGTTCTC
>SNQJ01S0018508.1:170523-187193 GCA_010110895.2 Picea sitchensis
TTAGCAACATCCTTTTAGGGAAAGTATTTAAAACCTGTAAGGGAACATGGGGACACCTGGGAGTAAAAATAGGAGTAACTCTAGGTGGGTGAGGGAAATAATACAATTTAATAAATTAAAGAAATTAGTTAATGGAGAAACGTGGGGGATGAACGACACTTGTACGAAGGAGAATTATTAGAATATTTGTATTAAAACTTAAATTAAATGAGATTTACGAAAAGTTTGGAAGTTCTAAAAATCTATAAAAGAGAGGAAGGAGGAGGAAGTAGGGGATCGGCTGTTAGCATAACTTTACGCTGCCAGAATTGTGACTTGACTGATTACTTGTGGGGAGTTGGGATTTTCCAGCTCGGATAGGAGTGGTAGCTCGACCTTGCGAGGTGAGCTGGGAGCTAGATGTACCATATGGATAGTGTGTGGCCCCTTTGTGGCTTGGGTGGCTAAGGGGAAAGCAGAGTACCCCTAGCGTTGGCTGGGAGGTACCAGTGTACGCGGACGTCATTCGAGGCAGGAAAATAGGCAACGATATGCTCTTTTATTTGGTAGAGTAGAATGCATATTTAATTACTTTGGTGATTCTATTTGTTGGTTGTAAGAACTCTAACTCTACTATGGTAACTCGGTAATCGGTGGAAATAATTTATACTTCATCTATCGCATCTATTTCATTGTACAACTATCTCTGATGTGGTCCTTGGCAGTGTGTTGTTTTTCTCCTTCTTGCGATTGTATGCCACTGTGGGGTGTTCCTTTTCTTTCTCCGCGGTTTTAATGACTATGGTTCCTTATGTTGGCATGCACCTCCATTTCCACTTTATTGCCAACCTTTGATTGTTCTTTAGGGACTGCATTGAGGGCGAATGAAATTCCCCAACATTTTACCTGGCCCGAATGTTTACTACGTTTTAATTTTTTTTATTGCCTTGGGTCTGGAAATTCCTTCAGCGATTCAACACTTGGGTGACGGTTGAAATCTCTCTCTCTTAATAAAATCGCAAAGGATAAATGCATGTGTATATGCTCAGAATCCTTTGTTCCAATTCCATAGAGAACCAATTGTAATTTGAATAACGTGGGTCTATGCGAATTTCCCATTCTATTCGCTCGACCATTTCTGGGTCCTCCTTTTGTTCCATAAATTCTATATAAAACAAAGATTTCTCCAACTTTTCTTGAGCGAGCTATATTTTCTTGATTAATTCCTGAACATTTCCATTAGTTTCTATATCATTCAGTTCTAGTTCGGGGTTCTTCTTTGGTTCTTAACGTCCATGACTGCCAATTAAAATATGCAATGACAGAATGAATTTCTCACTGTGTTTTACTGTTATATTGTTCTACGTTTTTGTTTGTGATCTCTGCATCTGGTGTTTTAATTACTCTTTGATTTGGTGGAGCTTACCCCCACACTTTTCGGCTACTAAATCTCTGCGTGTTGGTGTTTTAATTCTGTGCGATTTGGGGGAAAGATACCCACGCATTTTTAACTACTCCAATCTTTGAATTTCTGGTGAATACATATCTTTGCAACTTTTAAAAATCGCCTAACTCGCCCCTGGCAGTTGTGTCAAGTCGAACCCTTCGCCATGCAAAAATCTGATTAAGATTCCTATTCATTCACCTCAGCCAGAGCGTGAAGGTTCCTGAGTTGACTCCTGGCTCTAGCAGTTGCCATTCATAGTTGCCAATTGATGATCGATACCTGGCATGCACTCCCAACCGTCTCTTTGCTAATTTCATGCTTTTTTTTTGCATAGCGGTTGGACCACCAGTTTCTATTGTCATTGATAAATTATAGAATGTACTCTTTGGTATTTTATTGTATTATCATTGTAAATATAAATAGAGCATATTGTGATTGTTATGGATAACATAAGCGCTATTTAGATTTGTAAATATAGTGCTACTCTAATATATTATTAAGGTAATATGTAAATATTAGGCCACTGTAATAGATTGCCCTTGCATTATAAATTAGAATGTAATGTTAGTGATATAAAAAGGGTAATGCCATGGTTATTCTAATGCAATGTTACTGTAACCCCAAAGGGCAAGTAAGGATATTGTTGTCTTAGTGAAAATGTTACTAAAATTTATTATGATGAATAACATAAACTCGTATAGTAAGGAGTAAATCCATTATGACTGTAAATTATATTGTTATTGGAAGGGTAACGTCATTGTAATTATTGTTTCTGAAATTGTAAGAGTAATGTTTTCCAATATAATATATAGTGTAAAGTTAGTGTTATAATATAGAGTGTAAAGTTAGTATTAGATAACATATAAAAAGCAATGTCACTGTTATTCTATCTGCAATGTTATGTTAATGAAATGTAATATGATGGAATGTAATGAATCATAATGTAATGAATTGTTAGTGAAATGTAATGTAACGTTAAGGTAATGTATTGCAATGGAATCCTGGAATCCTCAATGTTTGATCTATTTATTTAATAGATAGTGAAAATTCATCATAATGGTATTTACGTCACAAACCATATAGTTATTTTATTATTATAGTGTATTTCACTTAGTTCAAATCAAATTGCCAATTGTTACTCGCACGCCTTTAAGAGAGGCACAAGAACGAGCGAATTCTATGGTTATAATAGAATGTATGCACCCTAAAATTGTAGAGGGGTGAGACAGATGTAATTTATTCCTTGCTCCATGATTTAGTCAATACTTATTGTGCATCATGGTATATAGCTATAGTTGGATTAATGAATGATTAATTCCACGCCTTGAGTAAAGTAGATGACTACCTTGCTTCTTGAATTTAAATAAAGTTGATTTCTTTGCGCAGACACTTATGTCGTTCCATTTGGATTTAGTAAACAATTTCTCTTGCACCGTAGAAATTCATGTCATGCGTGTTGATTCATACAACTTTATCTTGCAGTGATCGTCTTATTGCTAGTCGATTTAGCATATTTAGTTTGGTCTGCTTGTGTCGGGTGGGATGTAGGCACCTCCATGTTCCTCAGAATTGTCGCCAGCGAGACCTTAAATGGTTAAAATTGATGGGAACATGGGCTTGAGCGTTGATTATGTGTCTTGGAGGTCCTAACCATTGCAGGGTAGGACGGGTGGGTAGTCAGTCTTACTTATTGTCGATTGATCGTCGTAAATGCATGGAGTTACTTGATGTGCATCTCATGTCGTCTTGTGTGTTTGTCGTGGTTTGCGTCTTGTGCATCGTCAGGTGGCGAAGCATAGTTGAATGTGTTTGTTTCCCTTGTACACACGTGCACACACCGTTAAAAAAAAAAAAAAAATTTCACTTGTGGTAAGAGGTTTGTCGACGTAACGAGGAGGTTTGTTACAGTACCACACATCAGAAAAATGCAGTACACAAATGGTGGGAATCGTTCCCATTCAACAAAAAAAACACTCAAAATTAAATGGCAAAATGTGGTCATTCCAGTTACAGCATAGTCAACAATTAAGGGAAAAACATGGTCAATCAACAACAAAACTCAATCAAATTTAAAGGCAATTCACTGTGCTACTTATCAGCAAATTTGTGGTCATTATTCAACAACAATAAAATCAACACAAACCATGTAGGAAGGGATACATAAATTTGTTGAGATTAACCATTCATTCCACACATCAACAAAACGCAGTATACAAATTTAATGGAAAAACTCGCCCAATCGCCAACAAACTCAATCAAATTAAAGGCAAATTATATCCATGCAACAACAATCCAATCAACAAAGTACCAAATATGCTACACATTAAGGGGAAAACGTTGTCATTAAACAACATCACACTGTCAATAATTAAGGAGCAAATGTAGTACAACCACCCCAGAAAGGAATGTCGTTGTTGCCATTAAGGTTTGTGTTGGCCCTGACCAAATTTTGAGGAACACTTGGTCATATTTGACCATTTTTGGGACTTTGACAGTTTGTCAAAGATGGAGCACAACACGAAGTAGAAATCATGGAATCTAGACCCTGTTTTGGGTCCTTTTTGGGTTTTGGGGGATAATGTAATGGGAAAGAGATGTCGGCCTGTGGGTTTAACCTCGTTTAGGCCCACTTTTGTATGTATAAATAAATATGAAGTAGATGTGAAGTAGGTGTCACTAGTGCATTTGGGTCAAATTCCGACGACGCGTTCGACGTAATTTCCAATTTCTATTGTTGGAAGAACGACAAACCTCGGATCCCCTCAAACGTCGTTTCACCAGACGTCGTTTTTCGAATGACATAGTTTTTGTGTGTATTGCGACGTTATATGACTCCACATGTCATCATAAATTGGATTGTCCAACCCCATATTGACATCGTAAGACTGACGTCTAGGTCGTGGCAATATCGACGTAGTATATGTGGCAAGAGGGACGTTTCAGACATGGCAAGAGAGACGTTTTAAATGTGGAACGAGAGACGTTCAGAAGGTGGAAAGAGAGACATTATAAAGGTGGCAAGAGAGACGTTCTAGAGGTGGAAAAAGTGACGTTATTAAGGTGGCAAGAGCGACGTTGTGAAGGTGGAAAGAGAGACATTTCAGAGGTGGGAAGAGAGACATTTCAAGGTGGCAAGAGGGATGTTGTCAAGGTGGAAAGAGCGACATTTCAGTGGTGGGAAGAGAGACGTTCTGAAGGTGGCAAGAGAGATGGGACGAGGTATCAGTTCCAACATGGTTGCTATGGGAGCGACACTCTTGTATGTGGAAAGAACGACGTCCAGAAGGTGGGAAGAAAATTGGCCCGATGTGGCAACAACGACGGGAAGAGAGTGAAAGACGTCGTAATTGAGACGGTTGTGTAGTTATTTAAAAAAAAAATACAATATCAATACCAAGACCTAATAGTCATTCAAAACCTTCTCTCTCTCTGTAACCCTGTGTTGACGACTTTCTCTCTCCGAAACCTTTTCATCTATGATAATTGATCATGTTGGCATTTTTGTATTAAAGACTATAAATAGAAAATTGTGTCATTAATATGAAGTGTATGTATGGAATCACCTATTTAAATTTTAAAATGGATAAATTGATGTAATATTTTCTGTCTATTATTAATCATGATTCAATGAAGATAAAACTAGTAATATTTTCATCCCCTGTGTCTTGCTCTAACATTTAGAGAGGTCTCCAGGTCAGTTTCAGGTGGGCTACCATAGATTTTGGAGACAGCCTAACCACCATATCCTGTAGCAAGACAAGACTTTCTAGATGTGTCACTTACACAAACCTGAGATGGATAGGTATATCATTTATAGGTTCCCCTGTTACTATGCAATCAAAAGTCGTTACTACTACCTATATCATGTATCGAGGAGCTCACTCTACACTTTCTTCCAATATCACAAGTTACAACCAGAGATGCCTTGGTCTCTTCGTGAAATAAATACTCAGTGAAAAATCTCAGTTTTTGCTTGCCCCACCCCACCCTGAGATCACCCAGATGATCACCTCAAAATTCTAAGTTACTTCATCTCATCAAAGTAACAAGTGACCGACAACCCCTCAAGATAATTTAGACCATAGATCAATGAGGCCTCAAACCATTTCTCTTCATCCCATTCAAGTGGCCAACCAACAAATTCGAGGCCTATGAGGAGTTGTCATGCTAGGCTACAAACCATGCACCATCAAACTGATAAACAAACCAACTAAAGATGCACCCTAGTGTACAGTGTTTCCGGACCTCCAGACTACCCTCCAGATTCAGCAGAGTAGCTAGAATTTGCTCCAAAGTTTCTAATTTCCTTTGACCTTGTATGGTGAGAGAGCAGAGCTTCCTTGTTCTGACACTCCTCCTAGGATTGTACAACCATGGTTAGACACTTTCTTATGCTTCCTTTCTTTTACCTTATTTTTGTTTCAGTATTGATATAGAAGTTGCTTTCACTCCCACATTGTTGGCATACCTTTTACTCCCGTTACACTACTTTTATGGTCATTTGTTGGACATTAATAACATTATCTTATCTTATCTCCAATCATCTTTGAACCTCAACAAAACATAAGAAACTCATCCTCAACAACCAATTCTGATAAGAAGTTTTGTACTACAAATTCATGTTCCAAAGCAATAGAAAAAGATGAAAGTTTATTGTCGAACTTCTTGTTTCTTGTGCAAGTTTGCTCCGAAAAAACCAAGAAAATATCAAAGTGGAAGTCTTTTTGAGAGCCTGAGAAAATAAATTGAGTTGAAGGGGGGGCGCACACCACTTGAGGAGAGCACCAAACATACAAAATATTGTGAATGTTTTCCTTCAAGTTTTCTTTGGTAAGATTTTATGTGTTTGAAATTATATTTTAGAAAGTTACAACCTAGCTTCCATTTTGATTTAAAACATCTTGTAGAAGTTAAGAGGAAAACGAATTGAAAGAGAGGATATTGTCCAATCTAGGAAAACAAAGTGAAAACAATCTTGTACAAAATAAAAATAGAGAAAGGAAGATAAATGAAGTAGGGCTCACTACTATTGAGGAGGACAGACAATCGTGTTAATACTAGAGATGCCTAACCATTGTTGTTGGCCAAAAAACACTGATTGGAAGCTAAAGGAACATCCTACATAGAAGGAAGAGACAATTCATTGAAGGGAGACATTTAGAAAGAAATTTGAAGGCAAGCTAAATATTTGAAAAAATAGGCACCAAAAGAGAGTCGAAGATTGGCCACCCTAACAAAAATCTGTTGTCAAAAAACAAAGGGACTATTGGTTTACTCAAATAAAGAATTGAAAGATAGTCAACACATAGCAGGAGAAATACCTCAGGGACATTGGAAAAGAGAAATGCTCAAAATATACTCAATACTGACACCCACTGCAACTTCAAATTTGGATCGTTGCTATGCCATCCTCCATAAGAAATAGAATTTGAAGGTCAAGACTCAAAACTACCGTCATGCATAAGGAAAAATACTCTAAGGTCTGTATGAGACAAATATGCTTTATTTGAGGAACCAATTATATAGTTTGAAGATGGTAGAAGGTAATTAAGTGATAGATAACCTTACCAAGATTAAAGGTATTATTTAGAATAGCAATGACAAATGGTATTATTTGCATATGTAAGAATCAAGATATAGATAAGTCCCAGGAAGATTTGCAGACACTGAAGGCATTGTATGAGGCCTCAAATGAGATACACATTCTTTGCTTGAGGAACTGATCATATATTTTGAAGATGGTAGAAGGTGATCCAATGATAGATCACCTTAAGGCTTACCAAGATTAAAGGTATTAGAGAACAACTAATCATTGTTGGTGACAAGTTGAGAATAGGGAACCTATATTTATTGCTCTTAAAAGTCTACTTCATTCATTTAGGGTCTTTGTACAAGTCTTAGTTTTGATGCCCACAAATGACCTATTGATTTTTAATGATCTAGGAGGATTCTAATTGGAGAAAGAGTGACAAAATAAACTCTACAATGAAAATATATACTCCAAATAATCCTTTGCAACCAATCAAAGAGAACAACATAAGGCAAAATATTAATAAAAGAAGCAACCAAAAGCAAGGAAACACGAAGGAAGGTGAATCCCAAAAGTATAACTCCAACACAAGCAATAAAAACAAGTGTTAGTACCACAATAAGCTTGGTCATTTTTAAAAGGATTCCAAAGCTATGGCAAAAGGATTCCAAGAATTCCACTTGTATCAACACAAGCAATCAAAAAACAACATAAGGTATGGCAAAAGTATTCCAAGAATGCCACTTGTACAAATCATGTTTAGATGATGCAATACCAAAAAAAAATGATAATAATATGGATCTTTCACCCTGTAAACCTCTTACTAAGAAAAATGGCCATTGGAGAATGTCTCTCATGAAGGTAGCACCAAAATACAAAGGGATTGTTGATGATATTCATGTGGCTACTTAAACACTGAATGTTGCTAATCAGTTAGTAGCATCTTCAAAAGACGCTAATGAAACTTCTGAAAATATCATGTCAAGTTATAGTTGACAGCAAGTTTAAATCATGTCTTCAAGGAAACAAAATGCCTGACCCATAGCCAGCTAACAAACAACATAAAGAACGTAGGAAAAAAAGGATGAGATCGAAAATAACCAAAATGACGAGGAATATGAAGGTCACATTAAGGACCAAAAGGACGGAGTCAACAACCATATTCAAAGCACTAATGATTTGAGAGTTCTTTAACTGTGTTATCCTTAGTATCTGCTAAGAGTGGTGATGCAAAGAGGATTCTAACCCAATCAGATTGAAGGCAAATCATGTATGTCACATAAGTGCGGAAAATGCTACAAAATTAGACAGTCCATGGGCATTTAATGAAATGAAGAACCTAATAAAGTTTTTTCAGCATCGGCATTTTCTGCTTCTGCGTGTAAACCTAATTCTATGCCTTTTCAAGATAAGAAAATTTCATTAGACTCTATAGAATCAATGAAGGTTCAATTTAAAAATTATGCTGCCACTTCTAAAGGGGATCATGTACAAAATGCATATAAATAGGAAGACGTAAGCTGTAGTGATGATGAATAGGTTTCTATTAAAATATCAGAATCAGAAGACGTTGTATTCAATCATGGAAAGAAAACCTATACACTGAGGCATAATAGAAAAAACCGTGCAGAGTGCAACATCATGTGAAGGTATTAAATGGCTATGGGAGGCAATCCAGGAAATGAGTCTTGAGATAGATCTAGGGAAAATAGTGCAGGCATCTAGAGTTTTAGCGTGACATATTTCCTCGTGTCTTGAGCATGCATTGATTGTAGAAATCACTACACTTTTTTCACATTAGATGAAAGAGTTATCTAATATTACCCATGAAGGAAGCTAAAATATTTGAATTGTATGTCATTAAAGTATAGTTTCAAGCATAGGGTCCACAAATTATCGGACATTTCAAGTAGGAAGTTAACAAAATCAGTGAAATAACAAACAAAGTCAAAGAAATCCTACTTCCAAATATTACCCAATTCATCTAAAGCTCTTTAAGGACTGATGTCATGTCAGATTGAGTTCACACTACCTTCTAAAGTGTCGTTGCAAAGTAACTATACATTTGTAGGACCAGAGAGAAACAAGATTGCTAAGAAACCTGTGTAATTTTAAAATGATTTCTTCCTCCAATCTTGGCAGTAAGCAATCTGTATATCCAATTGCATCAATATGCTCACTATGTCTGATTGGTTACGACTTATTAGATAGACTCTGTTTTTGGTTTTCCATGAGAAAAAAGAAATCATCTTATCATGCCGCAATAGTATTCAGATCTTATTCATCTCGTCCTGTAATGAAAAAAGTGAAATTGATAACATCCTTGAGTTCTATAGCCAATTTGAAACCTCGTCTTGCCTCTCTGCTGGACATCAGAAGTGAAATTGATGATATCCCTATGTGTTTGTCATTTGATACCAAATTCAAAACATTGCCTTGCCTATCTGAAAATCCATATCAGCCACGATGGAATCAAATCGGTGATAGTAGATGGATTTAACCATTTATTGCTACAAGAAATTCATTCATAAGCTACAAACTAGAAAAGATACTAAGGCATCAACAAAATTATATGCTCTAACATATGACAACCTTTTGCTGGATGGTTGCTATTTAAGAATCAGATGTCCATCACCAGATTCCTCAATTCAGCTTCAAATGTTAGGAGAGATTCAACTAACCATCCTCGGGCTCCTCATAGGATCACCCAGCCAGGCCCTCTCCACCCTGGGCACTCCCCAAAGGACATTATCAGGTGCTGCATTGGTACTTTCGCAGTGATTAATGATGATAGAGATGGCTCCACTCCCTACTCTACATCTACCTCTATATCTA
This sequence comes from Picea sitchensis, assembly GCA_010110895.2. NCBI lineage: Eukaryota > Viridiplantae > Streptophyta > Pinopsida > Pinales > Pinaceae > Picea > Picea sitchensis. Next base: position 180,315 of record SNQJ01S0018508.1, read on the forward strand.
ATGATGAGTGGTGCTTCTCCCCTTTATAGGGTTCACCCTCTTAGGTCATCCTTTCTTATGCTCTTCTCTTTAATTTTCACTTGTATCTCTTTAGTTTGTGGATTTCTGGAGTTTTCAATTCCCACATTATGTTTGTAGCTTACTATATTTTATAGTCCCGTTGACCTATTCTTTTGATCACCTCCACACATTAATAAAATTATCCTACTTAATTTAATAAAGACCATGGTTATAAATTGTCCATCATACACAAGACCATGGTTATAAACTGTTCGTCATACACATAGTCGTTGCTTAATTTTGTTCCTAAACAGGATGATTATACTGACCTCTGTTATATCATGGAAAAAAAAGGAAATTATATTGATGTCCACAAATGAACAAATTATATCAATGGGACTCTCACGTACAATTAGCTACAATAGCGATGAATGAGTCCCCAAGGGATCTCCAAAATATCTAGAATCTAGATTAATAAAAATATAAAAAAAATAACAATAAAAAGGAGTAAATTAGAGACCAACCATATAGACAATTAAGTAAAGATTGACCCTGTGTGAGAAAAAGAAAACAAGAACAAGCATTGTTGTAGCAGAGACAATTGATCGGATCATGAACAGAACACCAAAAGCTATCAAAGTCTGTACAAGTCACATGTTACTTCTGCCCTTTAAACCACTCGAAGGTGATTGTACTTGAAAATGCAAACTTTGAATTTACATATATGTAGTTATTTACATTTGGATCAGACATTACTGTTGACCGTAGCCATTCTCGCACCAAGTTATAACAACTTACAACTGCAAAATTGAATGGATCAAGCATCACCAATAGAGACTTGACACTATATGCAATATATTTTTCAGGAACAAGAACTTATTGCAATTCATGCTATGCTTAAGATGCCATTAAGCACAGGTCTGATGCAGAAATAGCCTATAGATGTTCTAATATTATAGCTTGTTTTGTCAAGCAGATCTAGTTGAAGTTCGACATGGGCCAGTTGTAAATTATAGAGCTCCTTTAGGTGTAAGTAAAAACTTAGTTTTCAATATTGTAAAAGGAAAGTGTTGGAAGTACAACCATATCCCCAAAATTGAATATAAGATGAAAGAAGCCTTATAGAAGGAAAAATGGCATGGATTTTAGCCTTCCATCTTCAGTATTTACTGTTAGTGTTTCACATATGAACAAAATATGTATATAATGGTGTTTGACTTGTGCATAAACAATAATATACAATCTGTTTCTCATGCATTTGTTTGTTTCTTACTCTAAACTTCTTACATTGGTTGTGAGGTCTGGTTTGTTGCAGCATATATGTCCCAAAATGCCATGATATTTATGCAAATAAGAGTGTCCACAAAGGCCATGGCTCTTGTGCTAACATAATGATTGAATGGTTGTAGCCAGTGGGATGAATATGCGTGTTTGCTCGACGTCCCCCTCGTGTGGATGTGGATGATGTGGATACAGATGTGTATGTGGGTGTGTTATTAAAATAGATCTTTAAGCAAATGGGGTCTTCGCAGAGGCATTGGCCCTCCCTCCTAATCAACCATTAGGATCTGAATCCAGGCCGCATAAATTTGAAATTGGGGCACAGAAAAAGAAAGCCTCGGAGACCAAATCAGGCCTATGAAATTGAAATGGGATTTTCTAAATTTGAAAATGGCCTCTGGAACTAAGCTTGTTCCCAATATAAGAACTATGGTGTTCCAGACTCCTTGAAATCGAGGGCTTTAGATCTACCCTGGCCTCGGTATTTGAAATACCACCTCAATAAGACCTTACAGAAATCAACCTCAGAAATCACTAAAATAGGCCTTAGAAATCATTGAAACCAGTCTAAGGTTAACTTGTTCAGAACTTTACTAACTCATGAAGATTATTTCCCGTCAAGGCACTATGGCACTTGAAAAAGCCAACAACCACAAAATTGAGTACAATGACCTCAAACATCGCTTCAATTAGAGGATTTCCTGTTCTTTTACTATCTTCTTTTATAGTTCTCAATATTAAATTTATGATATTAGATAAAGACCTTATGAACAACTGGACGTACAGAAATATTAAATAGAAAAATTCAAATATTTGCCTAAATAAGGCTTAACGCTCACTTGGATAGTATATCACAATATCTTGAAGTGGAACAAATATTATCAACCATGGCCCAAACATACTACAGAAAAAAGGTTTTTCATATCAACAACATTCTTATCAATTTTGTAGCTCTTAGCTTCTCTAGATGTCGAACCATTTGCAGCTTTGGTGCACAAGTATTTTTTGGAGAGAAATCCTCTCCAAAACATACTTGTGTACCAAAGCTGCCTTGTTTGAGCACCATGTGCAAAAGAACACCAGAGAAATTGTGTAGGCCTCCTAATTTTTTTCAAAACAAGACATATACATCATCTTAGGAGACAATGTTACAATTAGAAGCTGGATCTCCTGAAATATCTTTTTGTTAGCAAACATTTTCTTGTTTAAGAGCCCATAACACATGTTTGATGGCCAAAATATTAGAACTCAATAAACTAAGTTGTGGAAGTTCCTTTGAAGAGTTTCCTGCCTTGGGATAATTATTGTGAAAAAGCGTGATAAGGCTCACAGTCTATGGACCCACAGAATGCTATTGTCTACAACATAAAAAGTGGAATGAAATCCCGTGACAAAAAAATGTTGCCCAAAAGAATGGCATTAAAGTTCACCTTCAAGTTGGTAAATACAAAACTTGCCAGGGCAATTTTGAACTTTACTAATTCCCCAATGAACCTTATATTTTTTATCTTTGTTTCAATGTTCATTTGATCCTGCACACAAATATGATTAACATATACACTTAACAGTTAAAACTTAATAACATAATATGACAATGGCATGTCTAACAAAGAAACAAACTTTATCTCAATATAACAAAAGACCAAAATACAGGAAGTACAATGTAATGTTTTCAAAAATGTCACTAACAATACCAAAACAAAAGGCCATAACCACATAGCTTCCATTAATTCCATTAATTAATAATACAAGAAATATCTAAAAACACAAACCACCAAAGGGGAGAATAATCTATAGATCACTAGAAATAGTTGATAAAGAAAGAGAGGATGGTCTTTTATGGCAAGGTAATTATGAACATTCAAAACAAAATTTATGACACATGATTCATAATTGTAGCACATGGTATCAGTCAATCATGCCAAAAACGCACAATGAAAAGAAAGGTACCTTTTTATTTATTAAGAAATTGAACTCCTCTTCTAGCAGTTGCAGAAGCATTGAAGCTACATCTTTCATGCAAGTCGACAATGTTGCCACCATTCTTGAATAATAAGGCAATAATTCTAAGGATGTCCGAGGTACATTGAATAATGTTCTCACAAGATTTTTGCAAACACATGCAATGTTGCACCCAAGAGTCTCTAGTGTTGCATCATCACTCGCTTTGGCTTTGCCCTCAACTTCATGAGTCTCTCCCATGAGTCACATACAAGCATGCAAAATACCTATATAATGATAACTATCTGTTTGTTCAAGCTAGAAGGTGAGAAACAAACTAAATCTGCACCTAGTATGATGGGATGTAAAACACACCTGACAACAACCATAAAAAAGCCTGGAATCAAGGAAGGTCTCTGCAAGAATAAAGTGGGACTGTCAGATAAGCTCAAGTATTAGTGTAATCAAATTATGAAAAATATGAACCTGTTTCACCATAGAAATTCAAAATATAAGAAATTGTGATGGAATAAAGCACAGTGATAGCTGGAGTATAAATAAAAACCATAAATCTACTGGACATCATATTCCAAAAGAACTATGGCAGTGGAAACTAAACGAAAATTCAAGCATGTCAACTTTATCAGGTAATTGAAAATATATGCAATCAGTCACACCATCAAAAACAATATTACCAAATTGAAAAACAATTTTGTACCGACAAACAACTACAAGGATTCTGTAGTAACAGAAGCAAGGTTGGTGGCAGTGATTTTCCTAATAGATAAGACAAGGTATGGAAAGTACGAAAAGATGTCTATGTCCATTTTATCTCGGAATTTAAAGTATTAACATTGTGGTACTATCAAAAACTTATTATAATGAAATGAAAAACAATATGTACCACAAACAACCAAAAAGCTTCTCTAGTACTACAAACAAGCTTAATGTTTTGCGACACTTTTGCCTAAGTTCAAAGTCAAACAGAGATGACCAAGTAAGGACCACTATTCCTATATGATTGACATTCTTGGTCGTGCTGGACATCTTGAAGAGGATGAGAAATTTATCCAAAACATGCCTTTTGAACCAGATGCCATTGGATGGGCTGCATTGCTTGGTGCCTGCAGAAGCCATAGCAATATAGAGTTATGGATCCGTGTGGAAGAACAACTTTTTAAGTTGGAACCATCAAATTCTGCACCATATGTGGTGTTGGCAAACATGTATGCTTCTGCTGGCAGATGGAATGATGTATCAAGAGTGAGAAAAATTATGAAAGATGGGGGAAATAAAGAAGCAGCCAGGATGTAGCTGGATCGACATCAATAAGAGAGTGCACACTTTAATTGCAGAAGATAGCTGACACCCACAAATGGATGAGATCTATGCAACTTTAGAGACACTAGCTGTGAGGATGAAGGAGGAAGGGTATGTGCCAAACACAAAATTTTCTCTACTGCATGATGTGGGAGAAGAATACAAGAAAGATGTTCTCTCTCACCACAGTGAAAAGTTGGCTCTTTCTTTTGGTCTAATGAACACACCCTCTGGGACAACTATCCAAATTATTAAAAACCTTCGTGTATGTGGCGATTTCCATACTTCCTTCAAATTTATCTCCATGATCACTGCATGAGAAATTATTGTGAGGGATGCTAACCATTTCCATCATTTTAAGAATGGTCTATGTTCTTGCAAAGACTATTGGTAACCCCCTTTTGAACAAATAAAAAAGAACTAATCCCATTTCTTGTATGCCTTGGTTTAATGGGGCTGGGATAGGAAATGTTTATATTTCCTGTGCATGTGTCTTGGAGGGATTTTAAAGTTCAAAACACAACAGAAAAATAGAGAAATATTTGACATTCTCTATACTTGGCAACATCTAGAATCATTGATTGTATCACGAACTCATGAAGCATAGATAAAACTTCCAGGTATGTGGTTATTCCGTATTGTGCAACATTTAGTTGGTTAGTCTGTGAGGATAAAAGTGACATAACTCAAAAGACTTGATGAAGTCATCTTCCATTGTTGTGAAAAATTCTCCAGCTATGTCTTCAGGTTTTCTCCTGGTTGAGTTACATCATTTGAGCATTTATTGCATGATTTCCAGTTCCATTCTTGAGTTGATACCAATTGTACAGACTGCACAAAAGAAAATTTCTAGGTCAAATCCTTTAAAATTAGGGAATCAGTATCTCATTAGCAACCTGTAAAGGCCACCCTCTTGTATACCTCTGGCGAAAACTCAACCAATATCCTTGCTACAATCTCTAATAACTTGATCGTCAACTCAGATACAAATCTAAGATCTATCATGGTTGAAACTGAAAGTAGATTCTTCATTAAACCAAGAACATATAAGACATCATCAATATCAAGAACATCACCTGATGGCATGCATAATGACATTGAACCCATCCTAGTCACTGGATATGTGGCATCATCACCAAGTCCCCCCTGCATATATGACCCCAGTGTCTTGAAGTTTGTCGAATGCCTTCTTGTTAAAGGTCATGTGCTTATATGCTTCATTATCCACATACGACCCTACACCAGAAATGGTGTTAATGGAAAGGCACAAACCCATGGAGAAGGTTTTCACAACACTGGATGCTAACTCATCCACTCTTACAGAAGCTTTTGCACTCCTTGCAAATTGTTGTTGTTGACTACCCTTTCCCTTCTTCTCAGGACACTAAGAAGAATAGTGGCCCATCTTTTGTCACTTGAAACACTTCAGATGTCTCAAGTCTTTCTTCTCCTAGTTAGAAGACCCTAAATCTCCCTTCTTCCCCTTCTAAATCTTCCCCAGTCCTCCTTTCTTACCACCTTTCCTCATCTTCCCAATGAGGGTAGGGTTCTAACTCTCCTACACTCTAGCTGAAACAATCTCTCATATTTTAAAAGGTAGGAAGCTTCTCCTGATAAAAAACACCCCAAACAAACATGTCCCGGGATGAATGGATCCCATTTATTTCTATGGGCACCAACTCTTCATCCTCCACCTTAATCCCAATCCTCCAACAACCAAGGCTATTTAAAAAAACATAATTCTCCCTCACCCTGATACTACCAGTGCCTGTGGATTTGGTATCATATCGCATGGGCGATATTTGTCTTGTGGTTGTTTTCTATGTGATGTTACAAGCTATATTTACGGTTTCATATTCTTATGTTGGGATTGTGTTAACATTAATACTTTCCTTAATTGTGTGTGTGTGTGCGTTAAACATCACTATTGGCTGTGTGTTTCATTGTGTTGTGAATAATCCCACATGGATAGCAATTGTATGATGGAGATGGTATACAAGCCATTGCTCACACCAAAATATTTGCCAAGTAAATGTACGTAAATGTGTTAAGTGTGTATAAGAGTTGTAGATCAACATAATAGACTAGGAATATATATGGATATTGAGATAGAATGTTGAGATCCTTATCCTGTAACATATCTCCATATCTTTAATCTTGGCATGTGCTTCCGGTGAGACGTTCCCTTAACTAGCACTGAAAATGTCAACACGAAACTACATCAACCTTTGTTGAACACTTAAGTGGACCTGAGTCTGCCAATTAGAGCCAACAATCCCTAAGGTGGCCAAACAACTCCACACCACAAAACCAAATGTTGTTGTTCACAAGAAATTA
>SNQJ01S0018508.1:187331-225817 GCA_010110895.2 Picea sitchensis
TGAATTTTAGGTTTTTGTAAGGTTGTGGGTCAATTAAAACACCTCCAAAATCCTTGGGCATAGTGGAACTACATGCGGATCAAGGTTATACATAAACCTAAGATCAAAATTCCAAAATCTAATTGAAATAGTATCCCAATTTAGTCCAAAACTTTGGAACTCTTAAGCATTTTGTTTGATTTGATTATAGGGTGTACCCTTTCCTTCAAAAGTTGTGCATAGGGGTTGACATGCACAATATGCCTATGGAAGGAGTAATATGCTACGTGAAAAAAATTGAGTATAGAAACTTAGATGGAAAGATGCAAGAACTATGTAATTACATACATCAATCTCACTTGGCTAATTGGATGGACGATCCATGTCTATTGGCCTAGAAACCCAAACGGGAAAACGAAATTCGAATGGTTGCTCAATTTTTGTTTTTAACAATTGCAGGGTTACAATGCATGACATTCAACAATCTACATAGACAACTTCTTCTTCTACATCCTCTCCTCTCAGCCAAAAGACCCTTTGTGCATCAAACAACAACATTCCATTTCCTATTATATTATCTTTTTACATCCTCTATAACATTGCCCATATATTCAACCTTCGTGACACGAACACACTTACCCATGTTGTTCCAGAGGCTCGCAACCTCTCCATCTCTTTGGAGGTGGTTGTTAATAATTCCACATTGTCTCAACAATTTCACATCATCTTAGGTGTCGATCATCCCATTCATTAAATCAGTATATCGTGTGAAAGCCATCACACCGGGTGCGGCGAAAGATTCGAATGCCACCAGATTTAGTATGTAAAGGGAAAATGATACATACTAATGTATCATCCTTATAATTTTTGTATGAATCTCCATGCCCTTCCATAGTGATGCTGAATTGGCGCATGCTGGAAGAAAAGTAGAAAATGTGAAGTGATTGGGTTGGAGACCTATTCTTGGCATCTGGTGAAAGAGTGTCAATGCCTCCTTAGGAAGCCCATCCCTTGTGCAAGCAACAATCATGACTATCCATGAGCATGCATTTCATTCAGGCATTTGGTCGAATACTTTTCAAGTGTCCACCATAGTGTTGCAATTGGCATACATGTTGAGAAGTGTGTTGTGTAAAAGTGCCACAAGGATTCTATGTGTCATTTTTCTTTTCAAAAATCAGCATGACCTTGGCAATATTACAAGCATGATGAAGTCAATAACCAAGTGGAGGACATCGTAGATGTTTGTTACTTTATTTGGAATTCTATAAGTTCAATAGAATTTGGCATCAAACAAAGGTAACAACATCATGTTTTTATTATACTTCTCCAACACAACAGGGAGAGTTTCTTTCTGAGTTTGAAAAGTGCTAAGTAAACAGCTAAAATTTCTACAGAAGTACCAACAGATCCTGCATGGATTAACTAGATATGCTTAAAAAGTATAAGTGCTCATCTCTATGGAAAATTAGCTGAAAAAAAATGGGTAGAGATCCCAACCTTCTCCATCTTGGTCCATTGCGTCTATCTCATCTTCAGATGATGTCCACTCACTACTTTGTTTTCTTTGTTCTCTACTTGAGGATGCAACTTGGCTCAAGGTAGATCATATTGCTTCTACATGTGCAACATCACCTGGGTCCATTTCTCTATCTGACAATGGTGATATAGATCCTAGAAATAATATTCACTTCAATCAATAACAAGCAACTATTTGAATCCTTAAGGTTTGTATACATGAAAATAAAAAGACACCTGCACATTTACCATTGTTGTAATTTGGTTGATGGAGTGGAGTTTTAGGTTCATCGATTTTCTGCCTTATAGGTTTGTTGCCCTCTATTTCTTATAAGTTTCTTTCATACTATATAACTCAGACCCTGCTTGCAATCATTAATATGAAATGGGAAGAATAACAGATATGCCAACCAAGCTTTGATGGAAATATTCATAAATGAAATTCTAAGATACTAAGGTAAGACTCAAAGGAAAAAAATCTCTATTTCCTTCATTTCATACCAATAAGTTTAGAGTGTGCAATTATTATATGGATACCTTCTCATGAAATTAATGATACAACCCAGGTGGTCCAACAACAAGAAACCTTGGTTTGTCATCTCTTGATAAATTTAAAATTAGTATTCTATTTCTTTTTGATTAAACATAATATATATGAGTAATTTTTAAAAAACATCTCCATCTTCATTGTAAATGGAAGACCGTCCTACTGGACATGATCTTAGGATTCATAACATAAAAAGAAAATAAGGCTATCAAGTGTAGAATCAATAACAGAGGAATTGATTTAACAATAGTATTCCCAAGCTATAGAACGTCCAATTATCATTACAATTATAACAACATATGAAACTCTATTGGGCTTTCTACTTGTTGGTGCCCACTTCAACCTTCTTCCTCCACAAGACAATTTCATCAACCCAGATTATATAGCTTTCTTATGAATGTTTATAGGACATGTGGAAGGTAACACAATTGTTGTGAAAACTCAATCTTTGACCATACAAAAGAAGTTGGAAGTGGAAACCAGATGCACCACTCCCAAAATCGAAAAGGAAAGGTGATGTATATGTTCTTTGGTTATAATGATTTTTCTTGTGAGATGGCAAAGCTCGGGCCTCAAACATAGCTATATGCTTATTAGGAAACCATGCTCTAACAATGGCTTGGGAGGTTAGTTTCATCCATAGTTGCATTGGAATTTAATCAACCTCCCCCCTAAACTACTAGTAACAGATCTTCCCTGGATCCATTTTGGGTATGACTTCGCATATCAAAAACAAATCCAAATGGATCAATTTAATATTTGTTTTTGGTCTGCAGATCTGTACCAGAACGGTCCAAAATTTACATTTTTACCAGGCAATATATATAGTAATAGTAGGAAAACTAATAATAGGAAATTTAATTCTATAACATTTCCAGCCTTAATGTCCATACCAAATTTTCCACAATTCCAAGGTCATAAGGCTCCCAGCATAACTGAGACAGACATAACACTTGTAGACTGAATAAATCACAATCCTTCTCATAGATTCTCCGGGTTAGCTAGATTAAATAAAAATCACAAATATTCATGTATAATCAATTGCAGAAAATTTCAGAGAAACATTTTGCAAATGGAAAAATGGACTATGAACCTGTGACCAGATACACCACTTTTCCATGTCATGATTTTATTGAGAATATGATATCATTGGGAATAGCGGTTACTACTAATTTAACATAATCAACTAACATTGAAACATGAAATAGTCTGGCAGGCTAGCTCAAGTGATTAAGTACTTTGAGCTTCATGCAAGAGGTCTTAGGGTCTAATCCCTGGGCTGGCTACCTCTGTTGCATGCCTCATCAGATGGCCCTACCAGGTTAGACATTGTAATCAGTGCCGACATTTTACACTGGTTAGCATCTGCGAAATGCAGGGAAGTGCCTGGGGTTTCTCCATGGGTTTTCATTTGAAAAGAGATTGAAACACGAAATGCAAGAGAACCTTATCAAGTGAGGAAAAAACTTCACCATTTTAGTTGCTAGGGTGCCTAGAAGAGAATTTATCATTTATATAGGCAGCTTGGACCATGAATTGGAAAGCATATTGGCTCATCAGGCCATCTTACCAGTACCAAATTGGTGTACCTGTACTATGCAAATCAGGTCTAATCCACTTTGTAGTAAAGAGAGTAGAAAATGCGAAAAAACAATCCATGAAATATACAGAATACAGTCTTATAAAGGTCATTTGTGGTGCACGACCTCTTTGGGTCACCAATACTGAAATAGTTTCCAGGCTCCGGAACAGATTGAGACAGAGGACACTATTACATTTTCAGTGAAACCATACTTCAATGAATGCACCATTCGAAGATTTGGGTATTTTGGTCAAACAATGAAGTAGTGTTTTCTTGTGGAAATTCCATTCTAGTCATTGGTTTCATTCGTATATAGTCCTCATAAAACCCAATGTCTCCCATAAATTTGCTCTGCTTGATGTGGGAATGGATCACCTTACCCTATGGTAGGGAATTTCTTTGAATACATCCCTGTAGAAGACAAATATACATAGAGTAGTCTAAACGTTCACCTGTGATACCCAAAACGCCTAAAGCCTCGCTGAAGTGGCCATGTTTACAGAGTGTCGAGATGGTCAAGAGATGTGGGCTCCTTCTTTCTCCTATGGGGTAATCTCCTCTGTCCCATCTTGCTGTCGATCGGGGTCGACTGAGTTTTTTAAGTGTGGGTTCTAAAATTTGGGTGCAGTACTGTTCATGGGTCGGGTTTTGTTTAGTTGTGGTTTTCAAATTTGGGCAGCAAGGGTTTTCAATAGTGGTCAGGTTTTGTTTGCTAATTTTTTTTTTTTTTGTTTATAATATATACTAGCACAACCACATAATTGTGGTTGTGGATGATAAATACCATAAAGATATATTTCATTTGCAAGTAATTTTTTATTGGCCTATTTCATTTACAAATAAACTTTAATTAATATATTAAAGTTACAAACAAACCTTTATTTTAGTAGAAATTTTAGTTAAAATTTTAAAATGAAATAGTATGATATATAGTTTCACCTGAAATTTACACTTATTAACATAAACATGTACAATAATTTTTTGAATGCTTGCGTTTACATAATTTTTATTAGGGCTTAGAGCTCCAATGTATTATACCGTTGTAGGATTCGGTGCGGGTCTGTGTGTTGTTGGTTTAAAATTAATGTTGGTCAAAGTGGAATATGAAGTAGATACAATCTGAAATACAAATATATTGAAACAATATTAATTCACACATGGGAATGGGCTTAAGCAACACTATAATGATATCATTGTTACAGAAACTTAATATTAGAAAAAAAAACCATTTATTATGATCTTATAACAAATAGTTAGAAAAAACAACTGAACAATCACAGTAAAAACATAAATAGTTAGAAAAAACAATCACAATAATCTGGACAATCAAAATAAAAACATAAATAGTTAGAGAAAACAATCACATTAATCTGGACAATCACAATAAAAACATAAATATAAAAAATTACTGCTTTCAGACCAAATTAGATGATCAATTGCATGGTGTTGCATGGTCTCTGAAACCTTTTTGTTTTCATGATTCGGTCAATCTTGTCTGTTCTAAATATTTCCTCGATCCTTCTCTTTTTGATATATGTATGGTTTCCGTTTCGTGTCTGCGATTCTACTTCTCATAATTTCTACTTTTAACAGTCGGATCTGAAGTATCAACAACTCTTGTAATACCAATCGACTGATCCGTTAATGCATTAATCCCAATGCATTAATCCTGACTGCATTAATCTAGTTAACTGGACAAGAACCTCCCCACTGGGAGACCTAAAGTTTTGACAATTAGAGGGGCCTGATGGAGATACAGGGCCCCAAAGGATTCAAACCACCCATTCTTCATCTTAATATTATTATTATTTTCCATTTCATCTCCCCGAAATATGAATTTCAATTGCAGTGGCCTAGAAGCTGAACTTTCACTCACCATTGTGACTACCATAAGCATGGCAATCAATATTACCAATCGTGCAGATGATATTGTCATTTCCATATCGCTCCAACCTAAAGAATTATTCTGTTAACAACTATAGAATAAGTAATTGATTGCAACAACATTAAAGAGGATATTCAATCAAGTTTCGTTCGAGTTTCATTCTCACACTTTTGCAACAAAGCTGATTGATCTCAACAATGGGATTGATCACAGACTACTCCGACCTCAAGTTTTCAGAAGATATATAGCCACCAACACATTCTTTTACTGGCTATGATCGATGCGTACGTTGACTGTGTCATCCTGGTTTCTGATCGGGTGAGTTCATAATTAAATTTTGATGTTGCTGCGATAACTTTGATGTCTTTGAGAAAAATGTAGGAGTGAGGAATTGAAAGAAGTTGGGAAAATTCAGAATAGCAGAGTGGCCTCTCAAAGCGAATGTTGTGACATCATGTGTGCAAGTTGCAATTTATGGGCCGAGTCGAGTCAGATCCTTCACTGTTGTCTGGGCTACCGCTACCTAATTTTGAAGACCCACCTTCTCCCTTTCGATATCGATCCATAAATTGAACGCAAGCCAGGAAAATATCGATTCACATTACCTAAAGACTGCTTTAAACTGAAACACCAGAAAAATATCGATCTGCATTAACTAAAGACGGATTTAAACTAAAACGCCAGAAAAATATCAATCCATAAATTGAACGTAAGCAAAACGTGGCTACGGTTCACATCCTAAGCAGGCCAAACCTGGCCACGGTTCACATCCCAACAATTATATGTGAAATCCATTTGAGGTAGTTCCTTCTAATAATCAAAACGTGGCAATAAACTTTTGCATGGATAATGGAAGAGACTTGCTAATAATGGTAGATTTAGCAAAGGAATCCTTAGATAATGGAAGGGACTTGCTCTCTACATAGAAAAGGGTGAAAAGGACCAATACCCTTACCAACATAGAGCCTTCTTAGTTACCCCTTGGTCGAATTTCTACCCTTTTGATGATAAAGCAATTGGCCCAAAACACCAAGTCTTGTAAGGCCATGCTATGGGTTTTTCAAGAGTAGGCTGACATCACCCCATACTCGATGACTCCCACACATGAGAGAATTTGCTAGATTTTAATAAGATCATAGGCCATCCCCAACTTTGAGACAAACATGCAAGCTTGATTTGAGAATTTGATAGTGATTGGGTTATATATCACTAGGTTCCCACCACAAGTTCCACATTGTAGTAATTCAACCCAAATATCAATGTTCAACCCTATTCAACTCTTGATTTGTTGTGGATGGCCAAGCTCACTCTTGAGGAAGCTACACAATGCATTGTACACTTCAATAAAGGCTATGAAGAGTTATAACATGTTAATCAATGCCTTCAAAACTAAACTGAGATGACCATTGACACAAATCTCTGAGTACAAGTGAGGTAGAATTTGGAACAAGAATTGGAGTTGGTTTCGTTTTAATCAGAGAAACTCTGACTAGAATGGAAATAGGTTGACCCTCAACTTGAGGATCCTTCACTCCACTAGTGGCCTACTGAGGCAATATATGTGGTTTGTTCTTTGTGGATATAATTACACTAGAAAACTCCATTATTGCAAGCAAACTTGGAGACTGAAAAGAACCAAGAGAATCAACAATTATGGGGATTGATGTATATGATGGCTCCTCTTCTTTATGAAGGCCAAAATATTAAGGAGTAGTTGTGGAAATCCATGAAGGAGAGTCTCACCATATACACTACAATGTTGTAGTGGATGGGAATCATGTAGCAGTGAGAGAAACCCATAGAAGAGCTATGAGACTACATTAAATAGATGAATGTCGAGCTATGTGACTCTTATGTTCTACATGGTTATTGGTATGTAGGTAATTCTTTATTTTTTTGTTATGATGAATATGTTGGTGAGATATGCGAAAATGTGTTAAGTGTGTATAAGAGTTGTAGATCAATAGAATAGACTAGGAATATATATGGATATTGAGATGGAATGTTGAGACCCTTATCACGTAACATATCTCATATATATTTAATCTTGGCGTAGTAGCTACGGGGTGGGCGTTCCCTTAACTATGGCGAAATGTCAACACTAAACTACATCAACCTTTGTTGAACCCTTAAGTGGACCCGAGTCTGCCAATTCGTAACAATCCATAAGGTGGCTAAACAACTCCACACTACAAAACCAAATGTTGTTGTTCACAAGAAATTAGTGTCTTGAACCATCAAAGTTTCACATTGTCACTAAATTCTACTCTTTTAAGGTGCTTTCGAAAGCAAGGGAAAAGTTGTTATTTTCCTAGTAGCCCTCGTTGAAATGGATATTCATGGTTCCCATCTATTTGGTGAATTTTAGGTTTTTGTAGGTTGTGGGTCAATTAAAACACCTCTAAAATTCTTGGGCATAGTGGAACTACATGTGGATCAAGGTTATACCTTGGGCATAGTGGAACTACATGCGGATCAAGGTTATACATAAACCTAAGATCAAAATTCCAAAATCGAATAGGTGCTTACCATTTTCATGGAAATGCTTGTCCCTTGAGTGTATCTCCTCTGTATTTATCTCCAGTGGGATCACACTGTCCCCTCACAGTGTCCCCTCCTTGTCTCAGGCGACCGACTCGAATGCTAGTGGGCTCACACTGTCCACTCCTTGTCTTAGGTGGCCGGCTTCAATGCTAGTGGGCTCACACTGTCCCCTCCTTATCTTCGGATGGGCCTCCTCGATAGTGGGCTCACATTGTCCCCTCCTTGTCTCAAGTGGTCGGCTCCAGTATCTACAGGTGACCAGGGTTTTGTTTCAGGCGGGCCTCCTCATTCACAATATCTTCTTCTTGTATTAGGAATCTGACCCCAATATGATCTGCACACCCGCATGGGACAGGGTTTTGTTTTTGTTTCAACTAGTGGCAACTTCACACTCACGGGATTATGGATTTTTTTCTCGTTTTATGATTTATATAACATTTTTTTTTGTTTTTTCATTATATTATATTAAATTAATATATATTATACAATATATTTTGGAGAAGGCTATGAAAGACAAAAAATTACGCCTTGGTAGAGTGTTTTTGATGTATCCTTCGGGCATAGTATTGTAATGACTCTAACAAAGTACTAACAAACCCATTCTTCGATTAAATGTAGGAGGGTGCAACATGTTTATTTCTAAGTTTATTGTTCGTAAAAAATTGCTTCCCATTTGAAAACAAAAAAATGATAGTAATAAATAATGATAATAGTAAATAATACACAATAGATATTTAGTATTACTACTAATAACAATACCCTAATAAGTCTATTGGATTATCTCAATCACTTTGAACAAATTTCTTCAAGGAGGAGTTCATTGTAAGGTTTCCTGTCCTTATCTAGCCAAGGTTCGAGTCTCATTGAGTCCCTCTAGGTTACCAGCTACTATTTTGGTTGATGTTTGAGCTAAGATCCATTCATATATTTCAATGGATAGGGATGATCTTGTGAGGTTTTCCTTGGATGATAGTAATAATAATAATAATAATAATAATAATAATAATAATAATAATAATAATAATAATAATAATTTGATAATAATAATAATAATAAGAACACGAAGAAAAAGAAGAAGAGGAAGATTCCCCTAACCCGTATGACCCTCGATGCTATCACCTCCTAACACTTTGTGACCATGAATGCACTATCCCAATAACATTGTGACCATGAACACAACAACCCCTTAATACACTATGATCTACATTGTCCTGGAGGTGTTAACCTTGCTCAAATACAGATCAAATTTTCATCCAAGAGTTTCGCTCAAGAATATCCACCTTAAGGAGGTGTTAACCTACATTGTCTGAGCAAGAATGTCTCTTTTTCTCTATGGAGATCATTTAAGCAATTGATCAAAGTCAATTTCCCTCAACTCTAGCATTCCTCTCAGGTAGGAAGATTCATAATAGAGAAGTCAAACTCTCCTCCAATAGTACAAATCTCAACAAAGGAAGTCTGTCACAATATCAAGGTCTTCAAAGAATACACTTTGCTATGCCGCTTCCAAGAGCTCTCCACTTCAAATAATTTCATTGGACTCTCCATGGTCTTCAAGGGTTTTCAACGTAACCACTCAAGAGGTTACCCACTAGAGAGGTGGGGGGGTCTTTTCATCTAGTGAGGTACTGCAAGACCTCAACCAAACACCAACAAGTGACGTGATCCCCCCAATATTAAAGCTCACAGGAAAGTCAAAGTGACTTCCTCCTGCAAAGGTCCATTCATCTCCATCAGTCAAAAAAATGCCCAGCCTTGTAATCCCAGGGTCCCATGCTAGTCTCTAATAGGGACCATCATGTTGATGTTGCACTACTCTGATCATGAATTTCTACTCAAAGTATACATAATGAATCCTCCACTCTTGGATCCCCATAAGATGAAACAAACTACTGACCAAATGGACTCTTGGATCCCATGTCAAATTTGGAATTCGATCACTTCCAATCCCCACTAACTGTTGATGTGCCCTACTGGTAACTGTCGAAAGCCCTCCATCCTCATCCCAATGAGATTCTGAATATGTATCAACCTCTGAGATATCCTCTATCCCATGGCCTAAGATACTCTCTGTCACGCCCAAGGCCTCAACTGTTGGTCTCTAATGATCCACCCCTATGCTGTTGTATGCAATAAAGACACTCTTGTCAGGTGGTCTCAGCCTACCAACTCTCCATGTCCCTTGCCACTATCTATCTCCCTCTATGTTGTTGTCAATCATGAAGGCATCAGGAAAGGCTATCATAAATATCTGCAACCAACTATACAATTGGAAAGTCTCATATGCTTTGGTCAATCCTAAGAACTTGACCAAAATCTCGTCCACTTGCACCCATGGTAAATAATCATTTGTACTCATCACTGAACACCAACCATTGGGTACAATAGTAGGTATATCCACAACCTGCGGCTCAATCAATCTCCCTCCATAATCGCTCATATAGTTGTTGTTAGTGTGAGGGTGATCTCCCAAAATGATGTGTTGTTGCAAGGGAGAGGAATCTCCATGCTCCACTAAGTATGTCTCCTCCCTGCAATCCAATGCATCCCATATTGAAATCATGAACCATACTGAAATCATGAATCATGTATTCCCTATTTAGGGCATGTGTGATGGCAGACTAAGGGACCACACATATCCATGAGATTTTAGAGATAAATTTTATGACCTTAGACCCTATCTTTTGGCTTTCAACTATTGCATGGGCACCAAGAGCCATCTCCAATGCACCAATCCTAAATATGGTGACCATATCTCACTTATAAGCTAAATATCCCCTATGTAGGCCAAGGACTAGGCCCAAAGAAACATCCTTGATGTTATAAATATCAAAATGGCCACCATATCCCACTTACAAGACAAAAATTTCCCATATAGGGCTTGCATGTTGGCTTATGGTCCAATGCATGGCTCATGAACCCTAATGTCATGGACCATGGAACTTATAGATTGTTTGGTGCTCTAGGGATGATTCTTGTGGCCTAAGCCATAATCAAGGGATAAAATTAATGGAGGGTGACCTTAGGTTATAACATTTATCTTTGGTTCTCATTCATCATGTGTGAGGGCTTGAAACACCACATAGGACACATACAAAGAATCTTTGTTTTATGAACAAGACATGGTTTACGGTTTAATTTGATCATGGTTTACGGTTTAATCTAATCATGGATTATGGTTTACGGTTTAATCTGATCATGGTTTACGGTTTAATCTGATCCAGTTTTGTGGTATTACTCCCTCTGTGGTATTACCTTGCCACAAAGCATATGCCACAGAGGTATTGTTTGAAGTGTTCCCTAACCCTCTGCGGTATTACTCCCTCTATGGTATTACCTGTTGCATCTCATTGTCAAACATTGTGGACCATTAATGAACAATTCATTTTCAAGTTTTGATTTAATACCAAAAATACATAAGGTATACCGATTTTTAACACCCTTTGTATCTCACATCAATCCTAGGAAACATAAAATCAAAGCTTCAACCAGAAAAAATCATTCAACTAGCACAAAAGGTCCATCATCACTCAACCAATGGATACTCATAATAGAATTTTAAGATCAAATTCCTAATATTTAAAATCATAATCCTATCTTGATGTCCTCATCAAACTATTGAAACAAAAACCCCAAGGTTTTTAAGTTAGTGTTATATACCACTTAAACAAATATATTATACATTTAAAAATTACTTCCTAAAATTTTGTTTAATAAGGACAAACTTTCATGAGTTCCATAGTGAAATATGGCATTGGACAATTTCTAAAATGTCGTGGGATAAGATAATTTATCATCTTTGTGATACTAAGAAGGTTGATGATAAAAAAAAATGTTCTCTTAGAATTCCCTACATATGCCCACATTAAATTCCAATTACAAAACCAAACCATATTACACAATATAACTATGTATGTGATATTCATCAACACCAATTCTTCAACATATACATATCTAAAGAGTTACTTCCATAACTCACATAAAAATATGGAAATCTCATCCATAAGACAACTACATCCTCCATACATTCATTTATATGGTTTCCACAACCATCCAACCCATTCGATTCAATATACCCTTTTTCTTCAATACTCAAGATGTACAAATATGTATCACTCTTGCTACCTAAAATCATATTAGGAAAGACATAAGTGCTAAAGTCAACTCATGAACAAATTCAAATATTATCAAGGAATAGACCAAAAATCCAATCTTAACCAACATTCCACAATAAACACAAGTAACACTCTATAGGTGACACAATTTCCTTCTAAAATCTACTCAAAACATATCTAAGCCTCAAGATCACACGCAACAACATAACAATTTAAATATTGGCATTTTCAAAGCAATGTCAAACAATGAGGCTCGAGCACTCAGTAATCCTTTGGAGAAAAGAGATAAGTTTTAGGAGATTTAGGTTGTGGATGATAAAATCACCGAGCTACATGATGCAACCTTAGTAGATAGAAATTCTCTCTAAGAGTTTAGACCAGGCTACCCAAGACACTTAGATTTGTAGTAGTTGGAAGCATTTGTAGATATGGAATGGGAAGAAATAATGTAGATGCAACTAGTAGGACTAGATTAAGAGAAAGATCAATATTTCATTGTTGGTGTTTCAATTGTGTTAAGTGGACCAAGCAGTTAGATGTATTCAAGACATTTTTGGCTCATGCTCTTACCTTTATTCAAGAATTGGCCTCTTCATTTTAAGGGGAATTAGAATATCAGTTAACATAGAAGCAATAGAATTGATTCAAGGGTGATTCAATGGGTGTGGTAGAGGCTTGTTGGCCTTCACTTTCTTTGGGATTTTTGTGCAAGAAATAAGAAATTTCAAATGGACACTTAACTTTAGCTAAAGAACAAGTGGGAAAAAACGTTTTTGCAGGTTAAGTTGGGTAGTATTTATTATGTAAGCATAGTGTTGTGAAAGGCAACCATTGTTAGTTAAGCCCAAAATTGGCATGTCAGGGATGCCCTGAAACTCCTTGTAAAATGCAAAGAAAAGGGATGGATCCTATTTTGGTCACTGTTATAGTCAAACTTATACAACATATAAACATAATTCCCAACAAAAATTCAATGACTTTCTTAAATAGCCCTCTTCATTGCAACTTGCTTCAAAATAAAAGTATCATTCCACAATGTTTACTAATGCATGCTCAACATCTCCTGAAGCTTAATATACCTGCATCAACTGAGGGGTATTTATGCCTATACCTAGTTTATAATAAAAATCATTGTTGTCATTTTCATTACATAATCCTTTGCATTTAAATCAGATGGAAACTCATTACAGAGACCCTTTTGCAAGATTTACAACATTTTCTAGTGTCTCTTGGTCTTATAGGACTTCCTCAACTTGCTTTTGAAAACCAAATACATTCTTCACAGTCCTTTAAAGTGAAGTGTGACATAGTTTCCTAAAGATTCAGACATATTCTCAGCACCAACTATTACAAAGCCATTATGAATCCAGTAAGGCACAATGTTGTCATTACAAGTAGTAGATCTTTGATGGAGGATTCAAAATGACAAATAGTTTGTATTTTCAGACTCCTCATGACTTGTACATCACTTTGGACTATATGGAGGAAATTTTTTGTCAAATCTAGCATGCATTAAGAGAAAAACACCACTTGAAATTGACCTTTCTGCCACATTTTGGAGCAGCACGCTATGCTTTCTGAGTACTTTTGGGAGAAGGTGAGTTTGAAGGGCTAGATCATGTCAATTTTGTTTTTTAAGCATTTCATCAATTAGTAGAAATCCCCATCTTTCTATAACAATTTTTAGATCTATATTTGGACCTCAAGAAGGCCTCCAAAACTCCATTTTTCCTAGCACGCTACGCTTTCTATCAGTTTCTCTACGCTTTGTCCTGGAATTGGTTTTTTCAGCAATTTTTTTCCAAATTCGACATCTATGAAGTAAAATGTTACTTTTTGATGTGGTAATGATGTAATAGGGTGTAAATCAGTCAATTATAGTGATTTTGAGGTAGATTCATGCTTGGACATCAATTTTTGGTCAAATGTATTGGTTGAGGAAAAATGGGGATTGGTTGTAACCTCCCTAGATATATCACACTACCTCCTAAAACATGAAAAATTTAACACTCTACCATAATTCTCATCTAATTCATGTACTAATAGTTCACTTACCATTATAGCATGGATGTATGCTACTCTCTTCCCTCATTAATATATCATTCCATGTTTTCCCTATGAAACTACAATAACTTTATATATAATTTCCTGTATATATTCATTTTTTTAATTGAATCATAATCCATGTGTTTCCACATGTTTCCTAGTATTTTTTATCACAATCCAAGTGTCTTAGGGTTTATCCCTAGGAGGACCAAGGAAACATGGAGGAGGAAATGAGGACCATGGGTGATGTGGTGATAAAAAGGAGCTGCCTACTTGGTCCACTCGAAGATTGGCCCGGGGCCATTTGCAGGGTTGGTCGGTTCTTGGCTTGTTATCATGTCGCTCGGTAGCACATGGGTGGTAAGTGTAGTGAAAACTCATCTTGGGAGGCGCTTTGAAAGAGCACTCTTGTCCACTTGTCATGGATTTTGGGAGATTGTTGTGGCTCCCTTGCAGGGCTTTGCATTTGTATTCCTTTGGAAAATTCTTGGTAACACATGAGTTGTGTTGTGGGCTCTTCAGATGGTTGCGGGATCTAGTATATATAGGTTGGCTTTGAGTCAATATTGAGATCCTTTGTGGATGATGTGATTTCTTGTGGTTTTCATTTTTCAAGTCCTGTTGTGTTGTTGGCTCCATGAAGCCAATGTGATGTATTGTGTTTTATTTGTTGACAGTGGAGGTTTTCCATTCATGCGAAAGGTGGTTCAAGAAACGGGATAGTTGTTGGGTCTTCCTGAAGATTGGCCTTGGGTCATTTGTAGGTTGGTCGACATCCAGTACGTGGGTGATAGTGAGGACAAGTGCCTACATCACTTGTGTTATTCATCATGCTTCTGGTGGAGGTATGCCCATTTCTATATTTATGATTGATGACACATGCATTGGTGGAAAATTACTGATGGAGGGCATCATTGTCACATGGTTGTCCAGATGGGGGATTTTCCATGGATGACTTTCATACTCTTAGAGAGAGTGTGTCTACAATGAGGGCCAACTACCAGTAGTTGTTGACGGACAGGGACTACCTGTTGGGGATTGGCGAGATGTATTACGAGGCTCCGAGGGAGAAGAAATTGGAGGTGGACAGACTCACTCAATAACATTTACTGTCACCCTTTTGACCCTCTTTAATTCTTTTCCCATCTCTAATTTTTTCTGACATTCTTCTCCACAGACTTATACTGAAACAAATACCTATTTTTTGTTCGCCGAGAAGACCCGCAAACCCTTTTTGAAGCGTCGTTATTATAGCAAACTTGTCGCAACATCTGTTAAATGCAACATATTTATAGATTTTATCACGTCCTAATTCTGAAGTTATATAAACCTAAGTGACCGTTAGTATTTTGACTTGGTCAACATACTAAGGTGGCTGTTGGAGGGGGAAAACCTAGTTTCCACAATGTCACAATTGCGACAACAATCTTCACAAACGTGGCAATAGAGACAACTAGGTGGAAAATGTGGCAAGAAAGACGACAACGTGGCAAGAGAGACATCAACATGGAAAGAGAATCATCAACGTGGCAATACTGATGTTATCGGGCAAGATGGATTTTTTTTTTTTTAATTTCCCCTATTTTGCGACAATATGGACAATTTTGTCCATAACGTCACAAATAGAACGTCGGAATTTTTACAATATGTACTAGTGTGTGATTTATTAGTGCAATTGGTAGTGCATCTATGTGATGTTGAATAAGTGCTCCGTGCGAACTGTGTAAGGCTTGCAAGGCTAAGTGCAAGTTACTGTGAGGTTTCTATAGGAAGCTAAGTGTTGTAACACAAGGAAGAAGGATCTAGCGAGCTGCACAGATCTTCCGTCCTATGCGAAGAGGGATTTGGATGGATCTGTGTTGTAACCTGATTAACTGAAGCTAATAAAGAAGAAGACTTTGTGGACGTAACCCCAGGGTGGGCGTGAACCACGGTAAATTTGTGTGTTGTGCTCTTTGCCTCGATTTGATGTGTTTGTCTCTTCCTTTGCTAAGTGCTTTGATGTGTTTAGATAGATCTATTTATTCTTTGTGCTTCTAAGACATGAATGAATGTTATATATAGTATGTAAGATGCTTAGTGCTTGATCTACCAAATCTAATCTATCATATTGTGGCTAAGTGTTGAATTATCTTAGATCTAAGTACATACTATGATGCTCTATGCTATCTGCGAAGTATTATAAGGGTTGAACATTGATGAATAATCTATGCTAAGTTATTACTAAGCATTATAATCACATATCTATGTCCTAGCTAAGGTTCCAGACACTTGAGTCTTGCAACCACCCCTGCCTCTACCTCGGGTGAGACTTCATCTGCTTCGCAAGTGTTGCCAAAAGGGTTGCTAGTTAGGGTTTTGTTGGTGCATTGTTGTAGCATTGAACCCTGGGTCTGCCCCTGTGCCAACAAATGGTTTTGTTTCCAAGACCAGAAACTGTGATTGCTGGGAACTGAGCAGAAGAAACTTTGTGAAAAGATTCATCCTGAAATTGTGAAATATCTGTGTGTGGATCTATGCCCTAGTGCACAGTGATCTACTTGATCTAAAAAGATCTGTGTTAAAGAAGGAAGGACAGATCTGAAGGAAAGGAGTCAGATCTGCAAGAAAAGAGGTAAGATCTACAAAAAAGAGGTAAGATCTGTAAGTTCTGTGCTCTAATAAAGGTAAGAATAGTCAATTTTTTTTTAGATATGGAAGCTTTGTGCTCTGTAGATGTAAGACAAGTGAAATTTTTTTATTCTAAAGTATGGATTTAGGAATGCTTGATAGATTTTGTCCTAGATTGAAAACTAGGGCATTTTTAGATGAAAGAATGTTTGATATGAATAGATTTGATAAAAATAATGATAGATATGTTATACCTATGCATAAAAAGAATTTTTGGACTAACCAATGGATGCAGGATCCTAGAAAGAAATTTTTGCAGGCTAGCCATTATGACCCTAGCAAGCAGTACAAGAAACACTGGGGATAATTGAAGAGAAAGAGAGGATTAACTCTTTGTTACAGTTGTAGAAGACCAGGACATCTTGCTAAGGAATGCCCTGGGAGAAACCCTAGTTGCCTCTATTGTAAGGCTATGGACCATGAAGTACTGGATTGCCCTAGAATGATTGATAGACTTGAAAATCTGAATATGGATCAAA
This sequence comes from Picea sitchensis, assembly GCA_010110895.2. NCBI lineage: Eukaryota > Viridiplantae > Streptophyta > Pinopsida > Pinales > Pinaceae > Picea > Picea sitchensis. The sequence goes on from SNQJ01S0018508.1 coordinate 204,697, forward strand.
CAAACTCTGAAGGAGATCAAGAGACTAAGATTATAGAAGAAACCCAAAAGGAATCAAAGATTATGTTACTGAAAATGAAAGAAACCCTGAATGAACATAAAGATGCTAGTTTGTCAGAGATCTTCAAGGAAAAGGAGAAAATCAAAGTAAGAATAGGAGACTTTGACATTGACTGTGCTCTGGATGAGGAAACACAAATGAACATTATGACATAAAATACTTTGGAAACCCTAGGGAGGCCTGCTATTGGTCCAACTGAAAAATTGAAGCCCGTAGAACTTGTGATTGTCTACATTGATCATTGCAAGAAGAATGTTCATCCTAGTGCAGTATTTTGAGATCATCTTGACCCCGATTATCTTTCCCAAGTGCATATGTCTGACGAGCTCACTGCACTTGAGGAACCTGTCACAGAGGTCCTTCTCGATTTAAGAAGAATTTCCATTGGATTCCAAGCATCATCAACGAGAGGATTACAAGCCTCCCTGTCCACTGCTCGAGCAGGAACATCTCGAGCCAGGGAAGAGAGAATAACTAAGAATAAGGATGACATAGCCAACGTGAATTTAGTGCCATCCATCCTACCAGCTTACATACCCCCTCTGAGTGGTGAGATTAACAGGGACGATGTCCCTAGAGACTTTGAATACACTCTAGTCACTGCAAATCTACTGAAAAGAGTACACATCTACTGCGCAGATCAAGACAAGGTTATAGTGTTGAAGTTTTGCGACTTCAACATAGGGGACCATAAAGTTTACAACATGCACACCCCATAAAAGTACTTGACGAGAACTAAAGGAAAGAATTTGAAGCTCATCCCTCAGGAATGGACGATGAACCTCGCACAATCTACTTTGATCAACATTATGAAAATATCGCACTTCGGCAGACACCAGGAGGTGAATGCCTGTGTAAAATTGCTGATATCAAGTTACCACAGAGGATACCTATGGTTAGATCATCGCATAACTTTTGATCCGACGCTGATCAATAGGATCACTGAGCTTAGTATGCAAGGCCCTGATCCCCATGAGTACTATCCTGGAAAGACCGCAGACTGCTCTCTTGTGTAGAAGTTCAAAGAAGCCTATGGCGATGTTGAGAAAGGCATGAGAAGCTACAAGGTAGCTTCTATTGAAAGTGGCACAGTGCGCCTCACATGACAACTGATCGCAGGGAATTTGGTATGCAATAATTGACCAACACAAGTATCTGGATTTGTAGTTGACCTCACAGGAAATTGCGCAGAGGGACTACAGATGAACTGGGCGAAGTACCTGGTGAATCAATTGGAGATTGACTGTAGAGAAGCCCAGGATGAGGGGCATAAATTCCATTTTAGCTAGCTCCTGATACTGATCACTTTTGTTGCATGGGAGCTACCGAAAGGTGCAACCTTCCTGGACCTTGATCCCTTTGAGCCACTAGCCATGAAGTTTAGTACATTATGGTACTCGATTGACATGAGCAATCAATGGCAATTGAATGTCATTTTCCACGTGTACTACAACCAATTGAAAGAAGCTATAAGGAGTAAACCTCGCATCACCCTGAACACTTTCAGTGCAGACTGCCACTTTATATATCTAACCCAACGCACTGATGAGCACCAAGAATAACTTCAGTCTTATTATAAGCTGAGAGAAGAAGACCTGGAAGAGATCACCAAGGAATGGTCAGTGAAACTCCTTGTTTCAGCAGACCCCACAGAAATGTCCGACATCAACAACCCCAGAACTGTGCAGGATACACCTGGGCCCATTAAGACAAAGAAAGAAAAGATGATGAAGAATATTGAAGAAGTCCATGATGTTGATAGCCTATATGTAAGGACAACTTCCATTACACCAGATGAAGAAGGTGATGATGAAGAAGTTACAGAAACTGAACAACAAAATGTCGAAGTACCACCACCTAGGGATGAATAAGACTCATCAAAGAAAAGGAAGGTCTCACCTTTGAAATCTTCCTCCAGAAAGAAACCAAGAACCCCTGTAACCAAGATGCGAACTACCCTCACGTTGGATGAATTTTATTTCATTGTTGTAGCAGTCAATGATGCTTCAAAGGAAATCATAGAGAAGCAGGAGGTGAAGAAGGAACAAATGTATAGCCAAATTCAGATCGTGCTCCAAGGAGTACAACAAGCACTCCAGTCTAGCCGAGAAATCTCTACTACACCTCTGCCAGAAGGAACAACAGAAGTAGGAGATGAATCAATTCAACTCCACCAGATTGTTGATACAGTTGGGGTACACCTTCGACATGCTCAGGAAGAAAAAGCATAGGCCACCCAAGCCCTAAAGAAAGCACAGGAAGAAATGATTGAACAATGCCAAGCCGCGCAATAAGAGAATAATGCTCTCCATGAAAAATTTGAAGAAGTCAGAGCGAAGATCCAAAACGAGAAAGAGAAACTATTCACATCGTAGATAGGAATTGAAGAAGTAGTCAACAGAGCATTTCGCTCTATGACTGGCATAGAGCAGAAGGTCGAAGAGCCCATAGAGCACCAAGTGATGAAGCTGGCTAAATTTACTCAGCAACTTCAACAAAGGGTCGTGGAATTAGAGCTTCAAACCATACCACAAACTTCACAAGAAGTGCACGACCAACTAGAATTGACTTCTCAGACTGCAGTCGAGAGGATTAGAAAAATTGTTGTAGAATGTAAATAGCTAAGTAGTAGAAGCACACAGATATATGAACAACTATTTGAAGACCCAAAGTTGAATAAATTGGATTCCTAGCTCTAGGAAGAAAAGCAACATGCATATACAATACAGGCGCAACTCAAGCTCCTCTCACCCATCGAGAGGATGAAGAGATCCTAGGAACAACACATTGCCCAACAACTCGTTCTTACCATGTAGAACAGAGTGATGGAAGTCACCCAGAAACTCTAGCCGAGCCTGGAGGAGACCTACCTACTGATTGGAGAAATTGAAGTTCAAGGAACACTACTAGAACAAGCAGTTGTTACAGTCGAGCAGCAATTGGAAGGACCTATCAGTGAAGCGGTTGTTCAGGAATTCGTTGAGAAAGAAGTAATAGCACAGAGACAAGTCGAGGCATCTCAAGCCAAGCTCAAGACCTTTGAGGCAAAGTTACCCAGACCTGAGTTACTCGAGACGAGTCACATGTGAGTCTTGGGGGCATGTTGGCCTTGACCATGTTTTGAGGAACACTTGGTCATATTTGATCATTTTTGGGACTTCAACAGCTTGTCAAAGACAGAGCGCAATGTGAAGTGGAAATCATGGAGGCTATACCACTTTTTGGGTCCTTTTTGGGTTTTGGGGGTTAATGTAATGGGAAAGGGACGTCGGCCCGTGGGTTTACCCACGTTTAGGCCCACTTTTGTATGTATAAATAAATATGAAGTAGATGTGAAGTAGGTGTGATTGCTTAGTGCAATTGGTAGTGCATCTATGTGATGTTGAATAAGTTTTCTGTGTGAGCTTTGTAAAGCTTGCAAGTCTAAGTGCAAATTACTGTGAGGTTGCTATAGGAAGATAAGTGTTGTAACACAAGGAAGAAGGATCTAGCGAGCTGCACAGATCTTTTGTCATATGTGAAGAAGGGTTTGGATGGCTCTGTGATGTAACCTAATTAACTGAAGCTAATAAAGAAGAAGACTTTGTGGACATAGCCCCAGGGTGGGGATGAACCATGGTAAATCTGTTTGTTGTGCTCTCTACCTCGACCTGATGTCTTTGTCTCTTCCTTTGCTAAGTTATTTGATGTGTTTAGATATATCTATTTATGCTTTGTGCTTATGAGATATGAATGAATGTTAGATATGTTATGTAATATGCTTAGTGCTTGTTCTGCCGAATCTAATCTATATTATTGTGGCTAAGTGCTAAATTATCTTAGATCTAAGTACATACTGCGATGCTCTGTGCTATCTACGAAGTTTCATAAGGGTTGAATATTGATGAATAATCTATGCTAAGTGATTACTAAGCGTTATAATCACAGATCAATGTCCCAGCTAAGGTTGCAGACACTTGAGTCTTGCAACCACCCCTGCCTCTACATCAGGTGAGACTTCATATGCGTCGCAGGTGTTGCCAAAAGGGTCAGTAGTTAGGGTTTTGTTGGTGCATTGTTGTAGCGTTGAACCCTGGGTCTTTCCCTATGCCAAAAAAATGTTCCGTTGTTGGGACTTGAAACTGTGATTGCTGGGAACTAAGCAGAAGAAGCGTTTTGCAAAGATTCATCCTGAAATTGTGAAATCTCTTTGCGTGGATCTATGCCCTAGTGCACGGTGATCCACTTGATCTAAAAAGATCTGTGATGAATAAGGAAGGAAATATCTGAAGGAAAGAAGTCATATCTACAGGAAAAGAGGTCAGATTTGTAGAAAAGAGGTAAGATCTGTAAGCTCTATGCTTTAATAAAGGTAAGAATAGTCAAAAGTTTTTTAGATTGTGAAGCTTTGTGCTCTATAGAAGTAAGACAGGTGAAAATTTTTGTTTCTAAAGTATGGATTTAGGTATGCCTAATAGATTTTGTCCTAGCTTGAAAACAAGGGCATTGTTAGATGAAAGAACGCTTGATATGAATAGATCTGATAAGAATAATGATAGATATGTTATACCTATGCATAGAAACAATTTTTGGACTAACCAATGGATGCAGGATCCTAGAAAGAAATTTTTGCAGGCTAGCCATTATAACCTTAGAAAGCAGTACAAGAAAAGTTGGGAATCATTGAAGAGAAAGAGATGATTAACTCTTTGTTACAGTTGCAGAAGACCAGGACATCTTGCTAAGGAATTCCCTAGGAGAAACCCTAGTTGCCTTTGTTGTAAGGCTATGGACCATGAAGTACAGGATTTCCCTAGAATGATTGCTAGACTTGAAAAGCTGAATATGGAGCAAGAAAACTCTGAAGGGGATCAAGGGACTAAGATTATAGAAGAACCCCATAAAGAATCAGAGATTATGTTACTGAAAATGAAAGAAACCCTGAATGAACATAAAGATGCTAGTTTGTCAGATATCTTCAAAGAAAAGGAGAAAATTGAAGTAAGAATAGGATACTTCGACATTGATTGTGCTCTGGATGAGGAAACACAGATGAACATTATGACAGAAAGTACTTGGGAAACCCTAGGGAGGCCTGCTATGGTTCCTTCACTAGGAAAAATAGGGTTGTTTAAAGGAAAAATGGTAACACTATGTGGCAGAATTGCACAGATAGCTATGAGTACCCATGGAGCTTCGACAGAGGAAGAATTCAAAGTTATTAAATTTATTGAGGACCATGCCCCATGTCTATCTTTGTTGGGAAAGATCTAGATTGAAAAAGACCAGATCTGAAGAAAATAAGTAAAGGAAGATCTAGAACAGAAGAAGCAAGAACTCATGGAATTTATGACTAGAAGGATTGCCTACTTGATGGAAGAACAAGAGAACATATATAAGCTATTGAAAACTAGGGACTTGGATGTCAAAGCTATAAGAGCATTAGAGAAACCGCAGAAGACTGAAATAGCTAATCCATATGATGGAGTATTACCCTTGGATCTGAAGAAAGAATCTCAGCATCGCGAAGTGACTATATCGAGAGAAGATAAGAATTAGAATGGAAAAATGATGACCGAGACTAAGCTCACTGGGAAGAAGGCTAGGAAGCTAAGTAAGAAGAGAGCCAAGATCGAAAAGTTACATAATATTCCAGAGGAAACTTCGTAGAAGGAAAAATCATAGGAATTGAGCTTCGTCGGGATGTTAGAACAACGACATATGGCACTTCGTCATGGCAAAGAAATATGGTTGTTGGATCGATATACCCATTCGACTTGCACCCCAAATGAACAGAAAGGCATTAAAGGATCACCAGCAGACCGTTGGACCATACCATAACAGATGGATCAACGTTCATGGAAGCTTCATACCCATTGAAAGAAGACCGTTGACAAATTTCCTATTTATCTTGTTGCGCCGTGCCCAAAGAACACTTTTGCCAACTGAAAAATCAAAGCCTGTAGAACTAGTGATTGTCTACAGTGATCATTGCAAGAAGATTATTCATCCTAGTGTAGTATTTTGAGATCATCATGACCCCAATTATATTTCCCAAGTGCGTATGTCCAATGAGTTCACTGAACTTGAGGAACCCATCACAGAAGTCCTTCTCAATTTAAGAAGAATGTCCACCAAAGTCCAAGCATCATCGATGAGAGGAGTGCAAGCCTCCCCATCCACTGCTTGAGTAGGAACATCTCAAGCTGACGAAGAGAGAAGAAATAAGCATAAGGACTACATAGCCAACGCAAAGTTAGTGCCATCCATCCTACTAGCTTACATACCCCCTCTGAGCGGTGATATTAATAGGGGCAGTGTCCCTAGAGACTTTGAATACACTCTAGTCACTGCATATCTACCGAAAGGGGTACGCACCTATTGCATAGATCAAGACAAGGTTACAACGTTGAAGTTTTGCGACTTCAACCTGGGGGACCGTAAATTTTAAATCATGCTCGCCCTGTAAAAGTACTTGACAAGAACTAAGGGAAAGAATTCGAAGCTTGTCGCTCAGGAATGGATGATAAACCTTGTGTAGTCTACTTTGCTCAACATTATGAAAATACCACACTTCGGCAGACACCAGGAGGTGAATGCCTTTGTAAAATTGAAGCTATCAAGTTAACAGAGAGGATACATGTAGTTAGATCATCGCATAATTGTTGATCCAGTGCTGATCAATAGGATCACCAGGCTTAGCATGCAGGGCCTTGATCCCCATGAGTACTATCCTGGAAAGACTGCAGACTGCGCTCTTGCGCAGAAGATCAAAGAAGCCTATGGCGATGTTGAGAAAGGTGAGAGAGGCTATAGGATAGCTTCTATTGAAAGTGGTGCAGGGCACCTCGCATGAAAACTGATCACATGGAAGTTGGTACACAATAATGGACCAATAAAAGTATCTGGATTTGTAGTTGACCTCACAGGAAAGTGCCCACAGGGACTACAGATGAACTAGGTGAAGTACCTGGTGAGTCAACTGGATATTGACTGTAAAGAATCCCAGGATCAGGGGCATGAATTCCATTTTAGCTGGCTCCTAGTACTGATTGGTTTTGCTGCATGGGAGCTACCAGAAGGCTCAACCTTCCCGGACCTTGACCCCTTTGAGCCACTAGCTGAGAAGTTTAGCACATTATGGTACTCGAATGACATGTGCAAGCAATGGAAATCGAATGTCGTTTTCCATGCGTACTATAACCAATTGAAAGCAGCCATAAGGAGTGAACCTCACATCACCCCGAACACTTTAAAGAGTTTTCGACCTCTGATAAAGTTCAACGTCGACCGCCACTTTATATACCTAATTAGATGCGCTGATGAGCACTAGGAACAACTTCAGTTCTATTATAAGATGAGAGAAGAAGACCTAGAAAAGATCACCAATGAATGGTCAGTGGACCTCCTTGTTTCAACTGACCCCCACATAAATGTCCAACATCAACATCCCCAGAACTGTGTAGGATACACCTGGGCCCAGTAAGACAAATAAAGAAAAGATGACAAAGAATATTGAAGAAGTCCAGGATGTTGACATCCTCTCTATAAGGACAACTTCCATTACACCAGATGAAGAAGATGATGATGAAGAAGGTACAAAAACTAAACAATAGAAAGTCGAAGTACCACTGCCTAGGGATGAAGAAGACTCATTGAAGAAAATGAAGTTCCAACCTCTGAAATCTTCCTCTGAAAAGAAACCAAGAACCCCTGTAACCAAGATGTGAACTACCCTCATGTTGGATGACTTTGATTTCATTGTTGCAGCGGTCAATGATGCTTCAAAGGAAATCATAGAGAAGCAGGAGGTGAAGCAGGAACAAATGTATAGCCAAATTCAAATCGCGCTCCAAGGAGTACAACAAGCACTCCAGTCTAGCCAAGCAATTTCTACTGCACCTCTACCAGAAGGAACAATAGAAGTAGGAGATGAATCAGTTCATCTTCACCAAATTGTTGAGATAGTCGAAGTACGTCTTCGACATGCTTAGGAAGAAAAAGAACAGGCCACCTAGGCCCTAAAGAAAGCCTAGGGGGAAATTATTGAACAACGCCAAGCCGCGCAACAAGAGAAGAATGCTCTCTAAGCAAAATTTGAAGAAGATAGAGTGAAGATCCAAAAAGAGAAAGAGCATATGCTTGCAAAGTAGATAGGAATTGAAGAATAAGTCAATAGAGCATTTCTCTCTATGACTGGCTTAGAGCAGAAGGACGAAGAGCCCATAGAGTGCCAAGTGATGAAGCTGGCTGAAGTTATTCAACAACTTCAACAAAGGGTCATGGAATTAGAGCTTCAGAACATACCACAGACTCCACAAGATGTGCACGACCAGTGAGAATTGACTTCTTAGAGCGCAGTCGAGAGGATTAAAACACTTGCTGCATAATGTAAATAGCTAAGTAGCAGAAGAGCACAGATATATGAACAACTATCAGAATACCCAGAGCTGAAGAAACTGGATTCCCAGCTCTAGGAAGAAAAGAAACACATATATACAGTACAGGCGTAGCTCAAGCTCTTGTCACCCATCGAGAGGATGAAGAGATCCCAGGAACAACGCATTTCCCAACAACTCATTCTTACCATGCAAAACAGAGTGATGAAATTCACCTAGAAACTCCAGCCAAGCGAGGAGGTGACCTACCTATTGTTTGAAGAAATTGAAGGCCAAGGAACACTACTAGAACAAGTAGTTGTTCCAGTCGAGTAGCAACTGGAAGGACCTATCAGTGAATCAGTTGTTTAGGAACTCACTGAGAAAGAAGAAGTAGGACAGAGATAAGCTGAAGCATCTTGAGCCAAGCTCGAGACATTTAAGGCAAAGTTACCCATCCTTGAGTGATTCAGGATGAGTGACAGGTGAGTGTTGGGGGCCTGTTGGCCCTGAGCAAGTTTTGAGGAACACGTGGTCATATTTGACCATTTTTGGGACTTCAACATCTTTTCAAAGATGGAGCACAACGTTAAGCGGAAATCATGGAAGCTAGACCCCTTTTTGGGTTTTTGGGGATAATGTAATGGGAAAGGGATGTCAGCCCGTGGGTTTACCCATGCTTAGGCCCACTTTTGTATGTATAAATAAATATGAAGTAGATGTGAAGTAGGTGTGATTTGTTAGTAAAATTGGTAGTGCATCTATGTGATTTTGAATAAGTGCTATGTGCGAACTGTGTAAGGCTTGCAAGGCTAAGTGCAAGTTACTGTGAGCTTGCTATAGGAAGCTAAGTGTTGTAATGCAAGGAAGAAGGATATAGCGAGTTGTGCAAATATTCTATCCTATGCAAAGAGGGATTTGGATGGCTCTGTGCTGTAACCTGATTAATTGAAGCTAATAAGGAAGGATACTTTGTGGATGTATCCATAGGGTGGGGGTGAACCATCGTAAATCTGTTTGTTGTTCTCTGTGCCTCGACCTAATGTGTTTGTCTCTTCCTTTGATAAGTGCTTTGATGTGTTTAGATATATCTATTTATGCTTTGCTTTTTTGAGATATGAATGAATGTTAGTTCTGGTATGTAAGATGCTTAGTGCTTGATCTGTCGAATCTAATCTATATTATTGTGGCTAAGTGTTGAATTATCTTAGATCTAAGTACATACTGCGATGCTCTGTGCTATCTGCAAAGTATCATAAAGGTTGAATATTGATGAATAATCTATGCTAAGTGATTACTAAGCATTATAATCATAGATCTGTGTCCCAGCTAAGGTTGCAGACACCTGAGTCTTGCAACCACCCCTACCTCTACCTTGGGTGAGACTTCATCTACTTTGTAGGTGTTGCCAGAAGGGTCGGTAGTTAGAGTTTTGTTGGTACGTTGTTGTAGTGTTGAACCCTAGGTCTGCCCCTGTGCCAACAAATGGTTCCATTACTGGGACCTAAAACTGTGATTGCTAGGAACTAAGCAGAAGAAGCTTTGTGCAAAGATTTGTCCTGAAATTGTGAAAGCTCTATGCGTGGATCTATGCCCTAGTGCACAGTGATCCACTTGATCTGAAAATATCTTTGTTGAAGAAGGAAGGACAGATCTGAAGGAAAGAAGTCAGATCTGGAAGAAAAGAGGTCATATATGCAAAAAAAAGGTAAGATTTGTAAGATCTGTGATCTAATAAAGGTAAGAATAGTCAAAATTTTTTTAGATCTGGAAGCTTTGTTCTCTATAAAAGTAAGACAAGTTAAATTTTTTTTTTCTAAAGTATGGATTTAGGTATGCTTGATAGATTTTGTACTAGCTTGAAAACTAGGGAATTGTTACAAGAAAGAACGTTTGATATGAATAGATCTGATAAGAATAATGATAGATATGTTATACCTATGCATAGAAAGAATTTTTGGACTAACCAATGGTTGCAGGGTGATAGAAAGAAATTTTTATAGGCTAGCCATTATGACCCTAGCAAGCAGTACAAGAAAAGTTGGGTATCATTGAAGAGAAAGAGAGGATTAAATCTTTGTTACAGTTGCAGAAGACCAAGACATCTCGCTAAGGAATGCCCTAGGAGAAACCCTAGTTGCCTTTGTTGTAAGGTTATGGACCATGAAGTACTAGATTTACCTAGAATGATTGCTAGACTTGAAAAGCTAAATATGGAGCAAGCAAACTCTAAAGGCGATCAAGAGACTAAGATTGTAGAAGAACGCCAAAAAGAATCAGAGATTATGTTACTGAAAATGAAAGAAACCCTGAATGAACATAAAGATGCCAATTTGTCAGAGATATTTAAAGAAAAGGAGAAAATTGAAGTAAGAATAGGAGACTTTGACATTGACTGTTCTCTGGATGAGGAAACACAGATGAAAATTATGACAGAAAGTACTTGGGAAACCCTAGGGAGGCCTTCTATGGTTACTTCACTAGGAAAACTAGGATTGTTTAAAGGAAAAATGGTAACCCTATGTGGCAGAATTACCCAGATAGCTATGAGTACCCATGGAGCTTTGACAGAGGAAGAATTTGAATTTATTAAATTTATTGAGGACCATGCCCCATTTCAAACTTTGTTAGGCAATATCTGGATTGAAAAAGACTAGAACCGAAGATAAGAAGAAAAGGAATCCCTAGAACAAAAGAAGCAAGAACTCATGGAATTTATGACTAGAAGGATCGCCTACTTGATGGAAGAACAAGAGAACAGATCTAAGCTATTGAACACTAAGGACTTGTATGTTGAAGCTATAAGAGAACTAGAGGAACCGCAGAAGACTGGAATACCTAATCCATATGATGAAGGAGTATTACCCTTGGATTTGAAGAAAGGATCTCAACATCGTGAAGCGACTATATCGAGAGAATATAAGAATCATAATGGAAAAATGATGACCGAGATGAAGCTCACTGGGAAGAAGGCTAGGAAGCTAAGTAAGAAGAGAGCTAAGATTGAAAAGTTACAGAATATTCCATAGGAAACTTCGCAGAAGGAAAAATCATAGGAATTGAGCTTCGCCGGGATATCAGAACAATGACATATGGCACTTCGTTGTGGAAAATCAATATAACCATTAGAACATTATACCCGTTCGAATTCCATCTCGAACAAACAGAAAAGAATTAAAGGATCACCACCATACCATTGGACCATGCCATAACGGATGGATCAATGTTCATGGAAGATTCATACCCATTGCAAGAAGACCGTTGCAAGCAAAACACTTTTTCCAACTAAAAATTCAAAGCCCGTAGAACTAGTGATTGTCTACAGTGATCATTGCAAGTAGAATGTTCATCCTAGTGCAGTATTTTGAGATCATTGTGACCCCGATTATCTTTCCCGAGTGCATATGTCTGATGAGCTCACGACACTTGAGGAACCTCTCATAGAGGTCCTTCTCGATTTAAGAAGAATGTCCACTGGAGTCCAAGAATCATTGACGAGAGGAGTGCAAGCCTCCGCATCCACTGCTCGAGCAGGAACATCTCGAGCCGGCGAAGAGAGAAGAAATAAGCATAAGGAGGATATATCCAACGTGAATTTAGTGCCATCCATCCTACCATCTTACATACCCCTCTAAGTAGTTTGATTAACAGGGATAGTGTCCCTAGAGACTTTCAATACACTATAGTCATTGCATATCTACCGAAAGGAGTATGCACCTACTGCGTAGATCAAGACAAGGTTACAGAGTTAAAGTTTTGCGACTTCAACCTGGGGGACCATAAAGTTTACAATATGCTCCCCCCGTAAAAGTACTTGACAAGAACTAAAGGAGAGAATTTGAAGATCATCCCTCAACAATGGATGATGAACCTCACGCAGTCTACTTTGCTGAACTTTATGAAAATACCGCACTTCGGCAAACACCAGGAGGTGAATGCCTATGTCAAATTGCTACTAGAAAGTTACCACGGAGGATAACTGTGGTCAGATCATCGCATAACTGTTGATCCAAAACTAATTAATAGGATCATCGGGCTTAGCATGCAGGTCCCTGATCCCCATGAGTACTATCCTAGAAAGACCACAGACCACGCTATTACCCAGAAGATCAAAGAATCCTATGGCGATGTTGAGAAAGGCGTGAGAGGCTACAAGGTAGATAATATTGAAAGTGGCATGGTGTGCCTCACATGAAAACTGATCGTAGGGAAGTTGGTACACAAGAATCGACCAACACAATTTCTGGCTTTGTAGTTGACCTCACAGGAAAGTGCGCAGAGGGACTACAGATGAACTGGGTCAAGTACCTGGTGAATCAAATAGAGATTGACTATAGAGAAACCTAGGATCAGGGGCATGAATTCCATTTTAGCTGGCTCCTAATACTAATCACTTTTGTTCCATGGGAGCTACTGGAAGGCACAACCTTCCCGGACCTTGACCCCTTTGAGCCACTAGCCACGAAGTTCAGTACATTATGGTACTTGAACGACATGAGCAAGAAATGACAATCGAATGTCGTTTTCTAGGCGTACTATAACCAATTGAAAGCATCCATAAGGAGTGAACCTCGCATCACCTCAAACACTTTACAGAGATTCCAACCTCTGATAAAGTTTAGCATGGACTGCCACTTTATATACCTAACCCCACGCACTGATGAGCACCAGGAAAAACTTCAGTTCTATTATAAGCCAACATAAGAAGACCTGGAAGCGATCACCAAGGAATGGTCGGCGAACCTCCTTGTTTCAGCAAACCCCCCAGAAATGTCTGACATCAACAGCCCCAGAACTGCGCAGGATAAACTTGGGCCCAATAAGACAAAGAAAGCAAAGACGATGAAGAAGATTGAAGAAGTCCAGGATGTTGACAGCCTATCTATAAGGATGGATTCTATTACAATAAATGAAGGTGATGACAAAGAAGGTACAAAAACTGAACAACAGAAAGTTGAAGTACCACCACCTAGGGACGAAGAAGACTCATCGAAGAAAAGGAAGGTCTCACCTCTAAAATCTTCCTCCAGAAAGAAACCAAGAACCCCTGTAACCAAGATGCAAACTTCCCTCATGTTGGATGACTTTGATTTCATTTTTGTAGTAGTCAATGATGCTTCAAAGGAAATCATAGAGAAGCAGGAGGCAAAGCAGGAACAAATGTATAGCCAAATTCAGATCGCGCTCCAAGGAGTACATCAAGCACTCCAATCTAGCTGAGCAATCTCTACTGCACCTCTTCCATAAGGAACAACAAAAGTAGAAGATGAATCAGTTTAGCTCTGCCAAATTGCTGATATAGTTGAAGTACGCTTTTGACATGCTCAGGAATAAAAAGAACAGGCCACCGAGGCCCTAAAGAAAGAACAGGAGGAAATTATTGAACAACGCCAAGCCATGCAACAAGATAAGAATGATCTCCAAGAAAAAATTGAAGAAGACAAAGCAAAGATCCAAAAACAGAAAGAGAAACTTCTCGCAAAGTAGATAGGAATTGAAGAAGCAATCAACAGAGAATTTCACTCTGTGACCGGCTTAGAGCAGAAGGCCGAAGAGCCCATAGAGAGCCAAGTGATGAAGCTAGCTAAAGTTATTCAACAACTTCAAAAAAGAGTCATGGAATTAGAGCTTCATACCATACCACATACTCCACAAGAAGTGTGTGACCAATGAGAATTGACTTCTCAGAGTGCAGTCGAGAGGATTAAAACACTTGCTAAAGAATGTAAACAACTAAGTAGCAGAAGTGCGCAGATATATGAACAACTATTTGAAGACCCAGAGTTGAAGAAACTAGAGTCCCAACTCCAGGAAGCAAAGCAACATGCATATACAGTACAGGCGTAGCTCAAGCTCTTGTCACCCATCGAGAGGATGAGGAGATCCCAGGAACAACGCACTACCCAATAGCTCATTCTTACCATGCATAACAGAGTGATGGAAGTCACCCAAAAACTCCAGCCAAGCGAGGAGGCAGCCTACCTACTGTTTGAAGAAATTGAAGGCCAAGGAACACTACTAGAACAAGTAGTTGTTACAGTCGAGAAGCAATTGGAAGGACCTATCAGCGAAGCGGTTGTTCAAGAATTCATTGAGAAAGAAGTAGTAGCACAGATACAAGTCGAAGTAGCTCAAGTGAAGCTCAAGACCTTTGAGGCAAAGTTACCCAGACCTGAGTGACTCGGGACGAGTCATAGGTGAGTGTTGGGGGCCTGTTGACCCTGAGCAAGTTTTGAGGAACACTTTGTCATATTTGACTATTTTTGGGACTTCGACAGCTTGTCAAAGATGGAGTTGTAACAACCCTAGTTGAACAAATGTGAAGGATTATTAAGTAAAAAATAATTAGGGGATTAATCGTCTTAATATGATATTAATTAAACAGGATAGGTATAATAAAACTAATTAAATAATTATTGATTAATTAATGGTTGCAATTGATTAATTAATTTATTAATTAAACTACCTATTACATTTAAAAACATGAGTATTAAATTTAATAAATTAATAAGTTATATAGTTAAATTGAAAGGTTATGTATCCAACAAGGGATAGCATATTAACTACATGAGGATAAAATAATAAAGGAGGGATAAGTGGCATTAACGGCGGGAGGATAAGAAGGTAATAAATGGGTTAGGTAGGGAGAAAAGGAGGGGGAAGTTGGTGAAGGAGGAATAAGGAGGGGAAGGAGGTTGACGAGAGGCTATTCTACAGGATGTTGGGGATGGATTTTGGGAGCTCTGGGATTTTCAAAGAGAGAGGTGAAATTTTGTGAGTGGGATTGTATCAGTGCACTAGAGTTGTTGGGGGTTGGTTTAGCTGAAGCGAATTGTGTATGATGGGTTATGGTACTTACTATAAAGTAACCACTGGACAAATTATAAAAACAATATTAACCCTAACTAATTAGCAAAACTGAAGCTCAAGCGAATAACGTGTATGATGGGTCATGCTCCTTACCATAAAGTAAGGAATGGACAAATTATAAAAATAATATTAACCCTAACAATATGTTAGGGATGTCGAGTTTAAGCGAACGCGTAAAACTTGTACAGTGCAGCTGTCATGGGGGATGACCCTCAACTAATTCATCCCAATTTCAACATGTGGCAACATGGCAGACTTAACATGTTGTTCACACTAGAATTCACACAAAAAAAAACTCCAATTGCTAAAAAAAAAAATGAAGCGCATGGGCCATATAACATAAGGGGGAAATGTAGAAACCCTAGCTGTTTAAGATTCCAAGGCGGTCTGTGCATGCACCTTAAATCCTCCATCCGTATGCATCACTTCATGGCAAGAAACAAAAATAGCTGATGACCGCAGGAGAAAATTATGAAGCTTCAGAATATCTTGCGACTCAGGTCATAGGATCGAAGCTCGCCAGATTTCAAGCCTAAGCTCTTTATGCGAGATGTGATTCGCAATGTGCTGAACAATTGTGAATTAAATCTCTAGACCTTCAGATTCCAACTTTGAACGACGTGAATCGTTTCAGCCCACAGGTTTCAACTTCAAAGCCCAGAAGGGTGTCCGATCCCGCCGATAAAAATGAGGTTAGATTCGGACCGCCCCCGTCTGTATAAATATCCTTTGTCCCGAGATTCGCTAGCTAAATGGAAATAACTCATAAGACGATTAGATTTTACCTCTAATCGATTGTATAGAGTAGAAAGGCACCAAGATTTAAGAGATTCAACACAACAAACAAAGAGAATGAACTTACCTGAGATTGCTCATTAAATTCAACATATTTCTACTTGCAAGTTCTAACAAGATGACAAAAGCATCCTTCCCCTCCATCACGAGCGATTCTAGTTCCAACATCCCTTCTAGTTATAGGACCAGGTTCAACAGTCGATGATGCGCTTGATTCTGTTGATAGAACAATACCAATAATAGCATTTGAACTAGCAGAGCTAGTCGTAGACCCGCATCAGTCGTTAACCTATAATAGAATAGCGGTGTTGATGTAGTAGATTAAACAATTGATCCTTGATCTATTGGGGCTAGAGGCTTCTCCACCTGCTTGCTTCTTCTCCTTCGTAGAACTATTCTATCTTATATACAGTTATTCCTATTAATTATGCTGATGACAAAGCCTCCAAACTAATCCCTGACATCTTTCGTACATAAACCCATATGTCCGATAATGCATTCACAGAGATTTTTCTATTCTCTGGAAATGACCCCACATCTAAGAAGCACTCACGTGTCTCCCCGTCCAGGACTTCAATACTGGTTTCGATGCATCTATGAAGTTTTTCTTTATGATAATCTGATATCGATTCCCCATTTAAAAGCTTGTTCTTGGCGGCACTCTCCCACACAGGGCCGAGGCTTACCATGCAAAGAGCTTCCGATCACCTTCAAAACAAGTGGCAGCCCATTATAGTCCCCTTGCACCTGCTTGACGAAATGTTCATCCGTAGTAGTTGGAATTGATCTGTGTACATCTGCCCAAAAGACGATAGTTTTTAAAAAAAAAAAGTACTCTTCGCATAAAAGGTTGAATAAAGCAAACCCGCTTAAAGGCCGTTGAATCAAGCCCATCTCCTGGTGCAATTACTTTCAAATCATCCATAGGTTGTGCCATTATTGACTCAGAAGCATCCCTTTGTTTAGGATCAACTGTTCTCAAACCATTCCCACTTTCAGACTGAATTACCCTCAAACTGTCCATATTCCTAATGTTTTCCATCACGTCATGAATGCCAACTTTGGGCTGCTGCAATATTTTATCATCGATATCTTGTCTCGTCTTGTTCTCTTCTTTTCCAATGTTTACCATGCTTTCACTACCTTGTTCGAAAGGAACATTCCTCGAAGTATCAATGAGATGAATTTTTCCATGCCCATGGGATGCCACAACCTCTATTTCTACTCCTTCACCCAGATCTTTCCCAATCCATTCATGCTGGATTTTTGGCAGTGCCATCTCAGCTCCAGATGCAACATGGGTTCCATCTAAAGTACTTTGCACTGTTTGTTGCGCATAAATAGCCTTGTCACCTCCGTCCATAGCTCACAGAGTTAAAATTCTACTGTGAATGTTTCTAAATGTCTCATGTTGAATTTTCACATGCCTGGGGACAAATCTGCAATCCATTGGCATGAGCTCTGCAGGACACTTTCATCATCTAGGAATTGCAAGCATTGTACCCATTTTTTTCGTTAAATTCATTGTACTGTGATATCTGGTTTCCCGGACTACTCGCTCCTGAACTTGACGAGGCTACCAAAGCTCGTAATGGCCTTGGCAGTGAGCCAGATAATCCCGCGCGGGTAGAACATCAGTACCCATATTTATCCAAATAATTAGATTATTCCAAATAAGGAGAGTGAAGGGAACGTGGGTCGCATGCAAGCCCCACGTTGCTGACTTGAGAGTCTTGGGGCAAGTGGGTGGCATGCAATCCCCACGTTGCCAATACAAAGTATATTTAAAAAAAAAAAAAATATTGTTTACTTTTAATTTGAGTTGTAAATATCGAATTTTAGTTATTTATTAAATTTTCTCTTATATATATATCATTTGATGAAATAAAAAAAAAAAAATAATAAAGTATAATTAGCAAATTAATAAAGTTTAATTAATAAATTAAGTAAAACTAATTAAACTATTAAACTAATTAACTTTATTAATTTTACTAAGAGTTAATTAAAATATTAGTTAAGTTTGAGTAATATAGGGCTAAGAAAAAAAAATTTATGGAGTCCGTGAGGATCGAACCCCGGACCTCCCCACCGGTCAAGTCTTTACAAAGTCCACCCTACCAATGCACCACACGATGTGACTTTTACAAATAATTTCACTTATAAATACTTTAATTGTCATACCCAAGACCACCCACCAAGCAAAGCGTCTTAAGAATAACACTAACGCCAAAAGGTACATAGCACTGGTGAACGCCAAAACGAGGCTAACAGTTGGGGATAATTGTTTAGGTGTCGCGGTTTAATCCTACTTAATCATTAAACGTGGTAATTATATAACCTTACAGCAAATTTTTTTTTTATGTGATTAGGTAAATGTTAAAAAGTAAACATGTTAACGGATGCTGTGATAAATGCAAGAAAGTTATGAACGATAAATATGACCCATTGATTTTGGAGGACGACTAAGAATATGACAGTATCTTCAATGCATAGCCATCAGATAAGGGTTTAAGGTTAAATAAGATTAAAATATCATTAATTATGCCCATTGTCAATAGGTGTACGCCTTTCGGTGTAAATTAATAAACATAAGGTCGGAAGTCACTTTAATCAAGTTGTAAGTGAAAAGTTAAAAAAAAAGGGCAGGGCTTAGACTAGGACAAGTGGGAAGGAGGCGACATATGCACTAGGAGAGTAAGATTAGGAAGTGGCGAGTGAGGCGCAAGGCTAACGTAGCTACAAGGCAAGGGAACCAATAGTTATTTTCGTAGGGGCAAAGAAATCAAGCTTAGATGCTTAACCCTAACCCTAACCTAGCCAATCCCCTAATGGAGTAATGTTTGTTTACAGACAAGTAAAGAAAACTTACGCCTAACCCTATTTCTAGTTTGAGTAGCACCAATTTGAAACATCTTGGAACTCACCTTGACAACGTTGGTGGATGTAGGTCAAAGCATACAGGATGGTCAGGACTTGAGGAAGTCGAGGTAGGGGAGTGTCGTCACAAGCACCGCCAACACCGCTAGCACCACCACCACCATCGCCCGAACTAGCCCTCATACTACAATCGTTGGAAGCCATCAACGAGACTTTAAAGGGGTGACAATCGGTAGGGACTGAAGTGGAACCCCCATCGTCTGGAACAGGTAATCCAGAAGCGTCAAGGGATTCAGGGGGAGGACCTCCACCTGAAGACATCACGCGGGAAATGCAGAATATCAAACTTCCGGAGTTTGCCGAGGGTCCCGCCAGTGAACGCGCAGAAGCATGGTTGGAAGGCATGACAAGGTGTTTTGCCTTAAGGGACTATGCGTCCAACTCAAATGCAAAGATCGCCATTTTTCAGTTAAGAGACAACGCCTTGAACTAGTGGGGCAACCTGGAAAGACAACTGCACCTTACCCCAGACACAGTATCTTGGGAACTTTTCGAGGAGAGGTTCTGAAGGAAATATCTACTGGCATACTACAAGGAACAACAGGTAGGGGCATTTCATGCCTTAGTACAGGGAAACAGAATGGTAGAAGAATATGAGATCATATTTATGGAACTGGTCAAATATGTGTCGTATATGGATAACGACCAACGACAGGCAGAGCGCTTCGTCTATGGATTGAACCCTAAGATAAGAGCTATGATGTAGATGTGGAAACCATATTCAGTAGCAGAAGTGATGGAAAATGCGTGTCATCCGGAAGAACATATGAACTTGACTGGGGGTACAAGACCGACATTTCCACATCGTCCAGGATTCGTAGGGAAGGCCCCGAGGACATTTCCTAGGGGAGGGGGCTCAAGGCCACCTCCATATGGTAACAGATTCGCGCCAAGGACAGTAGCTGTAGGGATTTCAATGGCAGCGAGTGCAGCATCTCGTACATCACCAACGGCGCAGACAGGTCCACGACCATCTCAAGGAACAACGAGTAGGGGCAGGAGTTCCAGGGGAAGGAACTCATTTCAGAGATAGTCACATAACAATGCACAGGTTCAATCTTGTGTTACCTGTTGGAGGTGTGAAGGACCCCATTACTAGCGTGACTACCCAGAGTTACAATAAGGGTTCGTACATAGAGAAGGAAAGGCACCGATGGGGAGAGAAAGTAGCAGCCACAAGATTTACGCAGCGGTTAATAATCTCTATGTCGAACATCAATCCACGGTGGTGGAGTCATCAGGTACGCTAAATCATATCAATGTTAAGATTTTGTTTGATTCTGGTGCGACAAATAGTTTCATTTCACCATCTGCATTAGAAAAGAGTGGGTTGGCAGCCTACGAGCACGATGAATTTAAACAAGTCGAGATGGCTTCGGGGGAAAAAACAAGCAGTAGGACCTAGTGTCGATAATTGTATAGTAGACCTGGGAGTGTGTACTACCAGGTTGAAGGTATACATCACTGCTCTTGGGGCATATGACCTAATCATTGGAATGGATTGGTTAGCAACTCATCGAGCTTTGGTAGATTGTTTCGCAAAGAGGGTGCTTTGTGTCGATGATGAAGGAAGACCACTAGAGATCCAAGGTGTACAGAGAAAAGTATCGTTACGCTTTATATCAACTATGAAGGTTAAGTGATGCTTGAGACAAGGGTGTCGACTTTATGTACTGGAATTAGTGAATGAAAGGAAGGGACCTTCATTGGATTAGTATCCGGTATTGTCAAAATTTTAGGATGTTTTTCCGAACGAGTTACCCGGGTTAACTCCTGAGAGAGAGCTTGATCTTACCATTGAGCTAAAACCTGGTGCAGAACCAATCTCCAAGACTCCGTATCGGATGACAGCACCAGAAATTTGTGAGTTGCAAATGCAGTTGAAAGAGTTACTAGACTTAGGGCTAATAAGGCTCAGTGTCTCACCCTGGGGCGCACCAGTAATTTTTGTAAAGAAGAAGGATGGATCCTTACGACTGTGTATAGACTACAGGGACTTGAACTGTGCTACAGTAAAAAATAGGTACCCGATGCCACGAATAGATGACCTCTTCGATCAGATGAAAGGAGAAATGGTATTCTCAAAGATCGATTTGCGATCA
>SNQJ01S0018508.1:248270-264430 GCA_010110895.2 Picea sitchensis
ATTCAAAACATCTTGTAGAAGTTAAGAGGAAAAAGCATTGAAAGAGAGGATATTGTCCAATCTAGGAAAACAAAGTGAAAACAATGTTGTCCAAAATAAAAATAGAGAAAGGAAGATAAATGAAGTAGGGATCACTACTATCGAGGAGGACAGACAATCACGTTAATACTAGAGATGCCTAACCATTGTTGTTGGCCAGAAAACACTGATTGGAAGCTAAAGGAACATCCTACGTAGAAGGAAGAGACAATTCATTGAAGGGAAACATTCAGAAAGAAATTTGAAGGCAAGCTAAATATTTGAAAAAATAGGCACCGAAAGAGAGTCGAAGAGTGGTCACCCTAACGAAAATCTGTTGTAAAAAAACAAAGGGACTGTTGGTTTACTCAAATAAAGCGTTGAAAGATAGTCACCACATAGAAGGAGAAATACCTCAGGGACATTGGAAAAGAGAAATGCTCAAAATATACTCAAGACTGACACCCACTGCAACTTCAAATTTGGATCGTTGTTATGCCATCCTCCATAAGAAATAGAATTTGAAGGTCAAGACTCAAAACTACCATCATGCATAAGGAAAAATACTCTAAGGCATGTATGAGACAAATATGCTTTATTTGAGGAACCAATTATATAGTTTGAAGATGGTAGAAGGTAATTAAGCGATAGATAACCTTACCAAGATTAAAGGTATTATTTAGAATAACAATGACAAATGGTATTATTTGCATATGTAAGAATCAAGATATAGACAAGTCCCGGGAAGCTTTGCAGACATTGAAGGCATTGTATGAGGCCTCAAATGAGATACACATTCTTTGTTTGAGGAACTAATCATATAGTTTGAAGATGATAGAAGGTGATCCAGTGATAGATCACCTTAAGGCTTACCAAGATTAAAGGTATTAGAGAACAACTAATCATTGTTGGTGACAAGTTGAGAATAGGGAACCTATCTTTATTACTCTTAAAAGTCTACTTCATTCATTTAGGGTCTTTGTACAAGTCTTAGTTTTGATGTCCACAAATGACCTATTGAGTTTTAATGATCTAGGAGGATTCTAATTGGAGAAAGAGTGGCAAAATAAACTCTACAATGAAAAGATATACTCCAAACAAGCCTTTGCAACCAATCAAAGAGAACAATATAAGGCAAAATATTAATAAAAGAAGCAACCAAAAGCAAGGAAACACGAAGGAAGGTGAATCCCAAAAGTATAACTCCAACACAAGCAATAAAAGCAAGTGTTAGTATCACAATAAGCCTGGTCATTTTTAAAAGGATTCCAAAGCTATGACAACAGGATTCCAAGAATGCCACTTGTATTAACACAACCAATAAAAAAAACAACATAAGGTATGGCAAAAGGATTCCAAGAATGCCACTTGTACAAATCATGTTTAGATGATGCAATACCAAAAACAATTGACAATAATATGGATCTTTCACCCTGTAAACCTATTACTAAGAAAAATGACCATTGGAGAATGTCTCTCATGAAGGTCGCACCAAAATACAAAGGGATTGTTGATGAGATTCATGTGGCTACTTAAACATTGAATGCTGCTAAGCAGTTAGTAGCATCTTCAAAAGACGCTAATGAACCTTCTTAAAATATTATGTCAAGTTACAGTTTACAACCAGTTTAAATCATGTCATCAAGGAAATAAAAGGCCTGACCCATAGCCAGCTAACAAACAACATAAAGTACCTAGGACAAAAAGGATGAGATGGAAAATAACCAAAATAATGAGGAATCTGAAGGTCACATTAAGGACCAAAAGGACGGAGTCAACAACCATATTCAAAGCACTAATGATCCAGATTTGAGAGTTCTTTAACTGTGTTATCCTTAGTATCTGCTAAGAGTGGTGATGCAAAGAGGATTCTAACCCAGTAAGATTGAAGGAAAATCATGTATGTCACATAAGTGCGGAAAATGATGCAAAATTAGACAGTCCATGGGCAGTTAATGAAATGTAGAACCTAATAAAGTTTTTTTAGCATCGACATTTTCTGCTTCTGCGTGTAAACCTAATTCTGTGTCTTTTCAAGATAAGAAAATTTCATTAGACTCTGTAGAATCAATGAAGGTTCAATTTAAAAATTATGCTGCCACTTCTAAAGGGGATCATGTAAAAAATGCATATGAATAGGAAGACGTAAGCTGTAGTGATGATGAATAGGTTGCTATTAAAATATCAGAATCAGAAGACGATGTATTCAATCATGGCAAGAAAACCTATACACTGAGGCATACTAGAAAAAACCGTGCAGAGTGCAACATCATGTGAAGGTATTAAATGGCTATGGAAGACAATCCAGGAAATGAGTCTTGAGATAGATCTAGGGAAAACAGTGCAGGCATCTCGAGTTTTAGCGTGACATATTTCCTTGTGTCTTGAGAATGCATTGATTGTAGCAACCACTACATTTTTTGCACATTAGATGAAAGCGTTATCTAATACTACCCATGAAGGAAGCTAAAATATTTGAATTGTATGTCATTAAAGTATAGTTTCAAGCATAGGGTCCACAAATTATCGGACATTTCAATTAGGAAGTTAAAAGAATCAGTGAAATAGCAAACAAAGTCAAAGAAATCCTGCTTCCAAATATTACCCAATTCATCTAAAGCTCTTCAAGGACTGATGTCATGTCACGTTGAGTTCGCACTACCTTCTAAAGTGTCGTTGCAAAGTAACTATACATTTGTATGACCAGAGAGAAACAAGCTTGCTAAGAAACCTGTATAATTTTAAAATGATTGCTTCCTCCAATCTTGGCAGTAAGCAATCTGTATAGCCAATTGCATCAATATGCTCACTATGTCTGATTGGTTACGACTTATCAGATAGACTCTGTTTTTGGTTTTCCATGAGCAAAAAGAAAGCATCTTATCATGCCTTAATAGTATTCAGATCTTATTCATCTCGCCCTGTAATGAAAAAAGTGCAATTGATAACATCCTTGAGTCCTGTAGCCAATTTGAAACCTCGTCTTGCCTCTCTGCTGGACATCAGAAGTGAAATTGATGATATCCCTATGTGTTTGTCATTTGATACCAAATTCAAAACATTGCCTTGCCTCTCTGAAAATCCAGATCAGCCACGATGGAATCAACTCGGTGACAGTGGATAGATTTAACCATTTATTGCTACAAGAAAGTCATTCATAAGCTACAAACTGGAAAAGCTACTAAGGCATCAACAAAATTATATGCTCTAACATATGACAACCTTTTGCTGGATGATTGCTATTTAAGAATCAGATGTCC
This sequence comes from Picea sitchensis, assembly GCA_010110895.2. Lineage (NCBI taxonomy): Eukaryota > Viridiplantae > Streptophyta > Pinopsida > Pinales > Pinaceae > Picea > Picea sitchensis. Next base: position 251,549 of record SNQJ01S0018508.1, read on the forward strand.
ATCACCAGATTCCTCTCTTCAGCTTCAAATGTTAGGAGAGATTCAATTAACCATCCTCGGGCTCCTCATAGGATCACCCAGCCAGGCCCTCTCCACCCCGGGCACTCCCCAAAGGACATTATCAGGTGCTGCATTGGTACTTTCGCAGTGATTAATGAGGACAGAGATGGCTCCGCTCCCTACTCTACATCTACCTCTATATCTAATGTTGAGTGGTGCTTCTCCCCTTTATAGGGTTCACCCTCTTAGGTCAGCCTTTCTTATGCTCTTCTCTTTAATTTTCACTTGTATCTCTTTAGTTTGTGGATTTCTGGAGTTGTTTTTTCATTCCCACATTATGTTTGTAACATGTTGTATTTTCTAGTCCCGTTGACCTATTCTTTTGATCACCTCCGCACATTAATAAAATTATCCTACTTAATTTAATAAAGACCATGGTTATAAACTGTCCATCATACACAAGACCATGGTTATAAACTGTCCGTCATACACAGAGTCCTTGCTTAATTTTGTTCCTAAACATGATGATTCTATTGACCTCTATTATATGATGGAAAAAAAAGGAAATTATATTGATGTCCGCAAATGACCAAATTAGATCAATGGTACTCTCACGTACAATCAGCTACAATAGCGATGAAGGAGTCCCCAAGGGATCTCCAAAAAATCTAGAATCTAGATTAATAAAAATATAAAAAAAATAACAATAAAAATGAGTAAATTAGAGACCAACCATATAGACAATTAAGTAAAGATTGACCCTGTGTGAGAAAAAGAAAACAAGAACAAGCACTGTTGTAGCAGAGAGAATTGACCAGATCATGAACAGAACACCAAAAGCTGTCAAAGTCTGTACAAGTCACATGTTACTTCTGCCCTTTAAACCACTCGAAGGTGATTGTACTTGAAAATGCAAACTTTGAATTTACATATATGCAATTATTTACATTTGGATCAGACATTACTGTTGACCGTAGCCATTCTCGCACCAAGTTATAACAACTTACAGTTGCAGACTTGAATGGATCAAGCATCACTAATAAAGACTTGACACTATATGCAATCGACCGATCCGTTAACGCATTAATCCTGACTGCATTAATCTAGTTAAATGGACAAGAACCTCCCCACTGGGAGACCTAAAGTTTTGACAATTAGAGGGGCCTGACGGAGATACGGGGCCCCAAAGGATTCAAACCACCCATTCTTCATCTTAATATTATTATTATTTTCCATTTCATCTCCCCGAAATATGAATTTCAATTGCAGTGGCCTAAAAGCCGAACTTTCACTCACCATTGTGACCACCATAAGCATGGCAATCAATATTACCCATCGTGCAGATGCTATTGTCATTTCCATATCGCTCCAACCTAGAGAATTATTCTCTTAACAACTACAAAATAAGTAATTGATTGAAACAATATTAAAGAGGATATTCAATCAAGTTTCGTTCGAGTTTCATTCTCACACTTTTGCAACAAAGCTAATTGATCTCAACAACGGGACTGATCACAGGCTGCTCCGACCTCAATTCTTCAGAAGATATACAGCCACCAACACATTCTTTTACTGGCTATGATCGACGAAGATTCATCGGTTGCGTTATGATCGATGTGTACGTTGACCGTGTCATCCTGGTTTCTGATCGGGTGAGTTCATAATTAAATTTTGATGTTTATGCGACAACTTTGATGTCTTTGAGCAAAATGTAGGAGTGAGGAATTGAAAGAAGTTGGGAAAATTCAGAATAGCAGAGTGGCCTCTCAAAGTAAAAGTTGCGACATCATGTGTGCAAGCTGCAATTTATGGGTCGAGCCGAGTCGGATCCTTCACTGTTGTCTGGGCTACCACTACCTAATTTTGAAGACCCACCTTCCCCCTTTAGATATCGATCCATAAATTAAACGCAAGCCAGGAAAATATCAATTCGCATTACCTAAACACTGCTTTAAACTGAAACACCAGAAAAATATCGATCTGCATTAACTAAAAACGGATTTAAACTGAAACGCCAGGAAAATATCAATCCATAAATTGAACGTAGGAAAAACGTGGCCACGGTTTACATCCCAAGCAGGCCAAACCTGGCCACGGCTCACATCCCAACAATTATATGTGCAATCCATTTGAGGTAGTTCCTGCTAATCATCAAAACGTGGCAATAAAATGTTGCATAGATAATGGAAGGGACTTGCTAATAATGGTAGATTTAGCAAAGGAATCCTTAGATAATGGAAGGGACTTTCTCTCTACATAGAAAAGGTTGAAAAGGACCAGTACCCTTACCCACATAGAGCCTCCTCAGTTACCCCTCGGTCGAATTTCTACCCTTGTGATGATCAAGCAATTGGCCCAAAACTCCAAGTCTTGTAAGGCCATTAGGCTGACATCACCCCATACTCGATGACTCCCACACATGAGAGAATTTGCTAGATTTTAATAAGATCATAGGCCATCCCCAACTTTGAGACAAACATGCAAGCCTGCTTTGAGAATTTGATAGTGATTGGGTTATATATCACTGGGTTCCCACCACAAGTTCCACATTGTAGTAATTCAACCCAAATATCAATGTTCAACCCTAATCAACTCTTGATTTGTTGTGGATGGCCAAGCTCACTCTTGAGGAAGCTACACAATGCATTGTACTCTCTGCATAGAAAAGGTTGAAAAGGACCAATAACCTTACCCACATAGAGCCTCCCTGGGGCTTACTCCCTCGGGTCAGATTCTACCCTTGTAGATACTGCTAATCAGTCTAAACTCCAAGTCTTGTAAGGCCATTAGGCTGACATCACCCCATACTCGATCACTCCAACACATGAGAGAATTTGCTAGATTTTAATAAGATCATAGGCCATCCCTAACTTTGAGACAAACATGCAAGACTGATTTGAGAATTTTATAGTGATTGGGTTATATATCACTAGGTTCCCACCACAAGTTCCACATTGTAGTAATTCAACCCAAATATCAATGTTCAACCCTAGTCAACTCCTGATTTGTTGTGGATGGCCAAGCTCACCCTTGAGGAAGCTACACAATGCATTGTACACTCAAGCAAGGCTATGAAGAGTTATAACATGTTAATCAATGCCTCAAAACTAAACTGAGATGACCACTGACACGGATCTCTAAGTACAAGTGAGGTATAATTTGGAATAGGAATTGGAGTTGGTTACGTTTTAATCAGAGAACCTCCGACTAGAATGGAAATAGGTGGACCCTCAACATGAGGATCCTTCACTCCACTAGTGGCATACTGAGGCAATAGTTGTGGTTTGTTCTTTGTGGAGATAATTGCACTAGAAAACTCCATTATTGTAGGCAAACTTGGAGACTAAAAAGAACCAAGAGAATCAATAATTATAGCTCTGATGTATATGGTGGTTCCTCTTTTTATGAAGGCCAAAGTATTAAGGAGTAGCTGTGGAAAGCCATGAAGGAGAGTCTCACCATATACACTACAAGGTTGTAGTGGATGGGAATCATGTAGCAATGAGAGAAACCCATAGAAGAGCTATGAGACTACATTAAATAGGTGAATGTCGAAATAGCGTGACCCTTATGTTCTACATGGATTATTGGCATGTAGGTAATTCTTTATTTTTGTTGTTATGATGAATATGTTGAAATGAATGTATGTAAATGTGTTATGTGTATAAGAGTTGTAGATCAACATAATAGACTAGGAACATATATGGATATTGAGATAGAAAGTTGAGACCCTTATCCTATAACATATATCCATATCTTTAATCTTGACATGTGCTTCCCAAAGTGAGACGCTCCCTAATCCAGCACCCAAATGTCAACACTAAAATACATCAACCTTTGTTGAACACTTAAGTGGACCCGAGTCCGCCAATTAGAGCCAACAATCCCAAAGGTGGCCAAACAACTCCACACCACAAACCAAATGTTGTTGTTCATAAGAAATTATTGTCTTGAACTATCAAAGTTTCACATTGTCACTAAAGTTCTACCCTTTTAAGGTGCTCAATAAGCAAGGGGAAAAGTTCTTTCCTAGTAGCCCTCGTTGAATGGATCTTCATGGTTCCCATCTATTCGCTGAATTTTAGGTTTTTGTGGGCAAGGTTGTGGGTCAATTTAAACACCTCCAAAATCCTTGGGCATAGTGTAACTACATGCGGATCAAGGTTATATATAAACCTAAGATCAAAATTCCAAAATCAAATAGGTGCTTACCATTTTCGTGGAAATGCTTGTCCCTTGAGTGTATCCCCTTTGTATTTATCTCCAGTAGACGATCAATGAAGGACATCTACAAGGGACTGGCACCGCCCTCTCTCACAAAGGTCCCTCCTTGTCTCAAAGCGCATCACCTAATATATGTTAGTGGGCTCACACTATCCACTGCTTGTCTTAGGTGGCCGGCTTCAATGCTAGTGGGCTCACTCTCCATTCTCTCTGGATGGGCCTCCCTCGAGTAGTGGGACTACACGCCTCCTTGTCTCAAAGTGCTCACCCAGAGATCTCCCTAGTGACCAGGGTTTTGTTTCAGGTGGGCTTCCTCATTCACAATATCTTCTTCTTGTATAAGGAATCTGACCCCAATATGATCTACACACGCACGTGGGACAGGGTTTTGTTTTTTGTTTCGACTAGTGGCAACTTCACACTCACGAGCTTATGGATTTTTTCTCTCATGAAAAGGATTGCTATAACCTTTTTTTTGTTTTTTCATTATATCATATTAAATTCTCATTATATATTATACAATATATTTTGGGGAAGGCTATGAAAAGACAAAGAGTTACACCTTGGTAGAGTGTTTTTGATGTATCCTTCTGGAATAGTATTGTAATGACTCTAACAAAGTACTAACAAACCCATTCTTCAATTAAATCTAGGAGGGTGAAACATGTTTATTTCTAAGTTTATTGTTCATAAATGCTCCCATTTGAAAAAACAGATAGTAATAAATAATGATATTAGTAAATAATACATTGCTAGATATTTAGTATTACTTAGTAATAATAATACCTCTGGAATAAGTCTATTGATTTAGCCTCAAATTCACTTTGAAAAAATTTCTTCAAGGAGGAGTTCATTGTAATTAAGGTATCCTGTACTAATCTAGCTAAGGTTCGAGTCTCATTGAGTCCCTCTAGGTTACCAACTACTATTTTTAAGGACATGATTAACATCCATCCTATATATTTGAATGGATAGGATGATCTGTGAGGTTTTCCTTTGGATGATAGTAATAATAATAATAATAATAATTTGATAATAATAATAATGAAGAAATAATTTTGAAGAAGAATAAGAGGAAGATTCCCCTAACCCATATGACCCTCTACTACTGTTCCCACACTTTTGTGACCATGTGAGATGCACTATCCCTATAACATTGTGACCATGAACACAACAACCCCTTAATACAATATGATCTACATTGTCCTGGAGGTGTTAACCTTGCTCAAATACAGATCAAATTTTCATCCAAGAGTGTCGCTCAAGAATATCCACCTTAAGGAGGTGTTAACCTACACTGTCTGAGCAAGAATGTCTCTTCTTCTCTGTGAAGATCATTTAAGCAATTTATCAAATTCAATTTCCATCAACTCCAACATTCCTCTCAGGTAGGAAGATTCATAATAGAGAAGCCAAACTCTCCTCCAATAGTACAAATCTCAAAAAAAGAAGTCTGTCACAATATCAAGGCCTTGAAAGAATACACTTCATATGCTGGCCCAAGAGTTCTCCACTTCAAAGAATTTCATTTGACTCTCCATGGTCTTCAAGGGTTTTTAATGTAACCACTCAAGAGGTCACCCATTAGAGAGGTGGGGGGGTCTTTTCATCTAGTGAGGTACTGCAAGACCTTTGTGAGACACTTTCAAGTGATGTGCTCTCCTAAATACTGAAGCTCAATGGAAATCAAAGTGACTCCCCCCTAAAAACGTCCTCTCTTCTCCATCAGTGAATGAAATGTCCGGTCTTGTAATCCCATGGTCCCATGCTAGTCTCTAACAAGGACCATCATCATGTTGATGTTGCACTACTCTCATCATCATAACTCTGCCTCACCAAAGTATATAATGAATACTCCACTCTTGATTCTCATAAGATGTTTAGAAACAAACTACTCACCAAATGCTTGACTCCTCGACCCCATGTGAAATTTGGAAGGTCATCACTTCCAATCCCCCCTAACTGCTGATGTGCCCTACTGTAACTGTCCAAATGCCTCCATCCTCATCCCAATGAGAGTTTGAATATGTATCAACCTATGATATATCCTCTATCCCATTGCCTAAGATACTCTCAATCATGCCCAAGGCCTCAACTGACTGCGCCTAATGATCCACCCCTATCCCGGGTTGTATGCACAAAGACACTTTGTCAGTGGTCTCAACCTACCAACTCTCCATGTCCCTGGCTAACGCCTATCTCCCTTTGTGTTGTTGTCAATCATGAAGGCATCAGGAAAGTCTATCATAAATATCCCAAGTAAACCAACCATACAATTGAAAGTCTCATATGCTTTGGTCAACCCAAGAACTTGACCAAAAATCTCACCCACTCAAGTAACTCCATGGTAAATAATCATTTGTACTCATCACTTAACACCAACCATTGGGTACAACAAAGAGGGTATATTCCACAACCCACGGTTCAATCAATCTCCCTCCGTCATCACTCATATAGTTGTTGTCCATGCTCCACTAAGCATGTCTCCTCCCTACAATCCAATGTCCCATATTGAAATCATGAACCATATTGAAATCATGAATCATGTATTCCCTATTTATGGCATGTGTGATGACTCAAGGGCCACACATTAGTCCATGAGATTTTATAGACAAATTTTATGATCTTAGAACCTATCTTTTGGATTTAAATTATTACATGGGCACCAAGAGCCATCTCCAATGCACCAATCCTCAACATGGTGACCATATCTCACTTATAATCTAAATATCCCCTATGTAGGCCAAGGACCAGGCCCAAATAAACATCCTTGATGTTATAAATTTCAAAATGGCCACCATATCCCTCTTACAAGACAAAAATTTCCCATATAGGGCTTGCATGTTGGCTTATGGTCCAATGCATGGCCCATGAACCCTAATGTCATGGACCATGGATACTATAGATTGTTTGGTGCTCTAGGGATGATTCTTGTGGCCTAAGCCATAATCAAGGATAAAATTAATGGAGGGTGACATTAGGTTATAACATTTATCTTTTGTGCTCATTCATCATGTGTGAGGGCTTGAGACATCACATAGGAAACATACAAATAATCTTTGTTTTATGAACAAAGATTATGGTTTAATGCATTTAATCTAATTCATGGCTTCTAAATTTAACTGACTACTATGGTTTTATTTTAATCCCATCCAAAGAAGTGGTACATTCCCTCCTCGGTATTACCTTGCCATTGTGCCATATACAAAGGTATTGTTTGAAGTGTTCCCTAACCCTCTATGGTATTACCTGTTGCATCTCGTTGTCAAACATTGTGACCATTAATGAACAAGTCATTTCAAGTTTTGATTTAACACAAAAAATACATAAGTTATACTGATTTTTAACACCCTTTTTATCTCACATCAATCTTAGGAAACATAAAATCAAAGCTTCAACTAGAAAAATCATTCAACTAGCACAAAAGGTCCATCATCACTCAACCAATGGATACTCATAATAGAATTTTAAGATCAAATTCTATTATTTAAAAATCATAAGTCCTATCTCTTGATGTCGTCATCAAACTATTGAAACAAAACCCCAAGGTTTTTAAGTCAGTGTTATATACCATTTAAACAAATATATTATACATTTAAAAATTACTTCCTAAAATTCTTGTTTACTATGACAAACTCATGAGTTCCATAGTGAAATGGACACCTCTAAAATGTCGGATAAGATAATTTGTCATTTTTGTGACATTAAGAAGGTTGATGATAAAAAACATGTTATCTTAGAATTCCCTAGGTATGCCTACATTAAATTCCAATTACAAAACAAAACCGTATTACAAAATATAACTATGTATGTGATATTCATCAACACTAATTCTTCAACATATACATATTTAAAGAGTTACTTCCATAACTCACATGAAAATATCGAAATCTCATCCATAAGACAACTAATATCCCCTCCATTCATTTATATATTCTACAAATCCATCCAACACATTCGGGATCTAATATACCCTTTTGCTTCAATACTGAAGATGTACAAATATGTATCACTATTGCTACCTAAAATCATATTAAGAAAGACATAAGTGCTAAAGTCAACCCATGAACAAATTCAAATATTATCAAGGAATACACCAAAATCCAATCTTAACCAACATCCCACAATAAACACAAGTAACACTCTATATGTGCCACAATTTCCTTCTAAAATCTACTCAAACCATATTTAAGCCTCAAGATCACATGCAACAACATAACAATTTAAATACTGGCATTTTCAAAGCAATGTCAAACAATGATGCTCGAGCACTCAATAATCCTTTGGAGAAAAGAGATAAGTTTTAGGAGATTTAGGTTGTGGATGACAAAATCACCGAGCTACATGATGCAACCTTAGTAGATAGAAATTATCTCTAAGAGTTTATACCAGGCCACCCAAGACACTTAGATTTGTAGTAGTTGGAAGCGTTTGTAGATACGAAATGGGAAGAAATAATGTAGACGCAACTAGTAGAACTAGATTAAAAGAAAGATCAATATTTAATTGTTAGTGTTTCAATTGTGTCAAGTGGACCAAGTAGTTAGATGTATTCAAGAAATTTTTGGCTCATGCTATTACCTTTATTCAAGAATTGGCCTTTTCATTTCAAGGGGAATTAGAATATCAGCTAACATCGGTTTACTCGAAGCAATAGAATTGACTCAAGGGTGATTCAATGGGTGTGGTAGAGGCTTGTTGGCCTTCACTTGCTTTGGGATTTTTGTGCAAGAAATAAGAATGATGGGAATTGTGATATTTGGATAGCTTTGACCATTTCAAATGGACACTCAACTTTAGCTAAAGAACAAGTGGGAAAAAATGTTTTTGCAGGTTAAGTTGGGTAGTATTTATTATGTAAGCATAGTGTTGTGAAAGGCAACCATTGTTAGTTAGGCCCAAAATTGGCATGTCAGGGATGCCCTGAAACGCCTTGTAAAATGCAAAGAAAAGGGATCGATCCTAGTTTGGTCACTATTATAGTCAAACTTATACAACATATAAACATAATTCCCAACAAAAATTCAATGACTTTCTTAAATAGCCCTCTTCATTGCAACTTGCTTCAAAATAAAAGTATCATTCCACAATGTTTACTAATGCATGCTCAACATCTCCTGAAGCTTAATCTACCTGCATCAACTGAGGGGTATTTATACCTATACCTAGCTTATACTGCAAATCATTTTTTTCATTTTCATTACATAATCCTTTGCATTTAAATCAGATGGAAACTCATTACAGAGACCTTTCTGCAAGATTTACAACATTTTCTAGTGTCTCTGGGTCTTATAGGACTTCCTCAACTTGCTTTTGAAAACCAAAGACATTATTCATAGTCCTTCAAAGTGAAGTGTGACATAGTTTCCTAAATATTCAGACATATTCTTAGCACCAACTGTTACAAAGCCATTATGAATCCAGTGAGGCACAATGTTGTCATTACAAGTAGTAGATCTTTGATGGAGGATTCAAAATGACAAATAGTTTGTATTTTCAGAGTCCTCATGACTTGTACATCACTTTGGACTATACAGAGGAAAATTTTGGTCAAATATAACATGCATGAAGAGCAAAACACCACTTGAAATTGACCTTTCTGCCACATTTTGGAGCAGCACGCTACACGTTCTGAGTACTTTTGGGAGAAAATGAGTTTGAAGGGCCAGATCATGTCAATTTTGTTTTTTAAGCATTTCATCAATTAGTAGACATCCCCAAATTTCTATAACACTTTTTAGATCTACATTTGGACCTCGGGAAGGCCTCCAAAACTCCATTTTTCCTAGCACGCTACGCTCTCTATCAGTTTCGCTACGCTTTGTCCTGGAATTGGTTTTTTCAACAATTTTTTGCCAAATTCGACATCTATGAAGTAAAATGTTACTTCTTGATGTGGTAATGATGTAATAGGGTGTAAATCAGTCAATTATAGTGTTTTTGAGGTAGATTCATACTTGGACATCAATTTTTGGTCAAATGTATTGGTTGAGGAAAAATGGGGATTGGTTGTAACCTCCCTAGATATATCACACTACCTCCTAAAACATGAAAACTTTAACACTCTGCCATAATTCTCATCTAATTCATGTATTAATAGTTCACTTACCATTATAGCATGGATGTATGCTACTCTCTTCCCTCATTAATATATCATTCCATGTTTTCCCTATGAAACTACAATAACTTTATATATAATTTCATGTATATATTCATTTTTTTAATTGAATCATAATTCATGTGTTTCCACATGTTTCCTAGTCTTTTTTATCACAATCCAAGTGTATTAGGGTTTATCCCTAGGAGGACCAAGGAAACATGGAGGAGGAAATGAGGACCATGGGTGATGTGGTGATAAAAAGGAGCTGCCTATCGGGTCCACTCGAAGATTGGCCCAGGGCCATTTGCAGGGTTGGTCGGTTCTTGGCTTATTATCATGTCGCTCGGTAGCACATGGGTGGTAAGTGTAGTGAAAACTCATCTTGGGAGGTGCTTTGAAAGAGCACTCTTCTCCACTTGTCGTGGAGTTTGGGAGATCATTGTGGCTCCCTTGCAGGGCTTTTCATTTGTATTCCTTGGGAAAATTCTTGGTAACACATGAGTTGTGTTGTGGGCTCTTCAGATGGTTGCGGGATCTAGTATATATAGGTTGTCTTTGAGTCAATATTGAGATCCTTTGTGGATGATGCAATTTCTTGTGGTTTTCATTTTTCAAGTCCTGTTGTGTTGTTGGCTCCATGAAGCCAATGTGATGTATTGTGTTTTATTTGTTGACAATGGAGGTTTTCCATTCATGCGAAAGGTGGTGCGGGAAACGAGCTGGTTGTTGGGTCTTCCTGAAGATTGACCTTGGGTCATTTGTAGGGTGGTCGACATCCAGTATGTGGGTGACAGTGAGGACAAGTGCCTACATCACTTGTGTTATTCATCATGCATCTGGTGGAGGTATGTCCATTTCTATATTTATGATTGACGACACATGCATATGTGGCAGATTACTGATGGAGTGCATCATTGGCACATGGTAGTTCAGATGGGGGATTTTCCATGGATGACTTTCATACTCTTAGAGAGAGAGTGTGTCTACGATGAGGGCCGACTACCAGCAATTGTTGACGGACAGGGACTACTTGTTGGGGATTGGCGAGATGTATTACAAGGCTCTGAGGGAGAAGGAATTGGAGGTGGACAGACTCACTCAATAACATTTACCGTCACCCTTTTGACCCTCTTAAATTCTTTTCCTAGCTCTAATGTTTTCTGACATTCTTCTCCATAGACTTATACTGAAACAAATACCTATTTTTTGTTCGCCGAGAAGACCTGCAAACCCTTTTTGAAGCATCGTTATTATAGCAAACTTGTTGCAACATCTGTTAAATGCAACATATTTATAGATTTTATCACGTCGTAATTCCGACGTTATATAAACCTAAGTGACCGTTAGTATTTTGACTTGGTCAACATACTAAGGTGGTCGTTGGAGGGGGAAAACCTAATTTCCACAATGTCGCAATTGCGGCAACAATCTTCACAAATGTGGCAAGAGAGACGTTTATGTCATAAATGTGGCAATAGAGACAACTAGGTGGAAAATGTGGCAAGAGCGACGACAACGTGGCAAGAGAGATGTCAATGTGGCAAGAGAGACGTCAACATGGCAAGACCGACGTTATCGGACAAGATGTTTTTTTTTTTTTAATTTCCTCTATTTTGCGACAATATGGACAATTTTGTCCATAACGCCGCAAATAGAACGTCGAAATTTTTACAATATGTACTAGTGATTGGTAAGGGATTTAAAGTGTATTTTTCAATATTTAAAGTTAGAAATAATTTTAATTATTTACAAGTTCATTGAATTCTTATTTATTTATATTATAGACATACACCTAATATTTGTAGCTCCAATAGTGATCCATTTATGAGTGATATTGAAAGCATACATCTTTTATGTTGGACAAGATATGATACGTATGATCCTATTCTTATTGATGAAAAAGTTGGAGACAAACATAGTTAATTATTTGACTTACAATGTTGTGGTTAGAAAGCTAGCATATCATGAAAAAGATTTGAATGGAGAGATTGTTAAGATTTATCAAAAGCAAAGAATTACTACTAAATCTCTTCTATATGAAATGCAAGAAGCTAGTTTGAAGAGATGATAATTTAGTGCATCACATGTGACAAAAATCTGAAAGGATCCTCAACAACTATCAAAAGAGTTGTTTGGAAAGAGCATTTTGAACAACTTGGAGAGATAGAAGACCCAATAGAAGAGCATAATGATGTTGAAGAAGAAAGTCAAGCTTGAAAATAAAGATGTACTTGTTGAAAATTATGAATTTGATATATTTTAATTAATTTTAAAATGTTAATGAAGAAAATGTTCAGACATATTATTAATGATTTATATTTCTAATGATTTGGACTTTGATATTTTACATTAATAATAAATATCTATATACAGTTATTTTATAATGAATCTTTTTAATATGTTATTTATTGTATTATCTAGTTTACTTTTTATCATTCATTTTTATGTGATTATCACTTCAAGGAAAATAGTTTTAAATTTGTTTATTTTATACATGAAATTTGTTAAAATATATAAAAATGTAAAAAAAAAATGTTATTGTTTTTTTTTTTTTTTTT
>SNQJ01S0018508.1:264536-291242 GCA_010110895.2 Picea sitchensis
ACATGACATTTTAAACAAAATAAAAAAAAAAACTTTAAAAATGTATATATTTTTCATTATAACTAACTTTTAATATTTTTCATTATAATTAGTTTTTAATATATATATATTTTTCCAAATGTTTAAAATACATTATTATTTAGCTACAACTATTAACTATACACTAAAGTAAAGCTTAAAAATGTTAAAATGGAATATTTTTAATCATATTTAAAATGTATGATATCCTAAATTAATTAAGAATACATAAATAGATGAAAACAACTTTTAAAAAATGATATACAATTTTTTTAATAATGTTAAAAACAACAAATTTTAGGTTAAAAAACACATTGAAGTTTTTTTGAATAAACAAGAAAAAATGCCATTAAAATAGATAGTTAAAAATGAAAAAAAATTATTATTATTTTTTTCGATATTTTATAATTGAGAAGATTCAAAATTTCAAAACAAAAACCTAAAAAAAAAAGATGCTATTGGTAGCACCACTTTTTAAAATGGGAATAAAACAATCACAAAATTCAATCTAAAACAATGAAAACTTTAAAGGGTTCTCATCAAGTAGGTAACTATGCTACATGTCCTTGTGCCTATCTAAAATATGTATTTGCTTCAATAAATTAATCTAGAGCATCAATGCCACCAAATCCATTTAACAACTCCCTCTCACAAGCAACAACCTACTTCATACACAGGTCTAAAAAATATTGCAATGCATCATTATAATACAGTCAAGGCAGTGCCACTACCAAAACACACAAATGAATCTTTTTAGATAAAAAAAGATACAATGAATGATGAGTTCCATTATTATAAATTAAATTTAAAAACCTAAACCATAAATCGATTAATTTATCAAAACAATAAATGATGAAATGCTAAATCCACAAACACATCCATTTGAAAATTATGATAACAAGTAATTTTATAGCTAAATACTAAATCCACAAACACATCCATTTGAAAATTATGATAACAAGTACTAAATTATATATCACTCAATCATATATATATTCTATTTATTGAAAGAATAAATTACAACATAATAACTCAAAACTAAAATTATCTCACTCACTATCTAAGTTGAATACTCTACTTTTCTTTTATATACTAAGAAGAGGTTAGGGTTTACAATAATAGACCATCCCTATTATTTTCCTATAGAGAAAACCCTAACAATAATTCCACCTAAACTAGTGCACTTAACTTGTGTGCAAAGGTTACCTACGATAGAGCATAGAGCACCTCTTTCTTTGAACTTTGTGACCTATCCTAAATCTGGAAACTCTTTGTTATGCAACTTTCTTAACTTTACAATATTAATTAATAAAAGATGGAAATTCCTTAGTAAAGGCCTAACTAAAAACCAACATAAACAAGTACAAAAAATAAATTAGGGACTTAACTAGGGACACATATTGGGATGCAATTATGGATGTTTACAAGGTCACAATTATGGATATTCATAGGGTTATAATGAAAATCACATGGATGTTACTAGGGTTTCAAATATGGGTGTTCCTAGGGTTATAAATCTAGTTTTTATTAATGTATGTGACACAATGACCCAAATTACCACCTTAATAATGATAATGATCAATCCATGATATAAGATAAATAAAAAAATAAAAAATTCAAAGTACATTATTTTGGTTGTAATTTAGTAGGAAAATTGGACATGGCATTTCTAAATTTCTTACCACCCTAATAATTATTAATCCATGATGTAAGACAAAAAAAAATAAAAATTAACAAATTCAAAAGTACATTATTTTGACTGTAATTTAGAAAAAATTTTGAGTAACATCTTCAAATTGCTTTGCGTCTCTACTTTTTTAATAAGATAACAAATAATTCTCTACTTTTTTAATAAGATAACAAATAAAGTTGAGTAAAGTGTTTGATATTGCACTCAATTTTCATTGAGTAACATTTGTCCATTTTATGAAAATACACTCAAGTACTTAACATGAGAGGCATATATATGTGACTTGCAAGTATTTAACTTAGTCCTTTCCACCTATGAATATAACTCCACACTTAAAGACCAAAATAAATTCTTTGTTTGTGAATGTAAATGTACATAGAACAATGTTGGGTTCTTCTAATTGTGTAGTAGTAATACATCTTGATACATGTGAAGAGGTTTAAATGTTGTTTTTGTATTGGGTTAAAATTGTATTCCTTATATGCTAGTGGGATGGTACCGAGTGAGAAAAATTTGATAAATGGGGTTATTATCATATGATCTTGGATACATGTGAGTGAGAAAAAGAAAACAAGTTACATTACAAGATTTAGAACTAGCACATTTCCTTCTTCAAACACTAGTTTTACCTAAGTATGTTTGCATTTAATTAAAAAATCCATATGGTTAACTATGGAATTATTTTTACTAGTTTGAAATTAAACAAAATGAGAAAATTGATAAAATTGATAAGCATGGTACATGGAAAGCTAGTTGATAGTAGTGCATTTGTAGATGGTATGCTATCTCAATATACTCCAACTCTCATCTTTGAACATCGCAAAGTCACAAAGAAAATTTTAAGATATGTTAAATAACTTATGTTTTTTGGCCTCAAATATGGTGGATATTGAGATTTCATCTTATGGAACTTTATGGAAAAATGGATTTTAATGAAAAACAAAAATTCCACCTCTTTGATTAGAGGTTTATTGGATCTTAACACTATGAATTTTCATTCTTAGGGAAGTTATGAAATAGATTATAAAACAACGATGGAAAGAGTACAATATTTCACTTTCGAACAACCCAATCTTGTAGTGTACTTATGGGGTAGTATGGGGTACCTAGGGAGGTACCCAAAGGGAATACCAATATATAGGTAGTTATGTATGGAGGTTATTTATAGAAAATAAGTCCCATGTAGTAGCATGAAATAAATAAATGTAAGAAGGCTTACTAGAAGGTTCCACCTACTAAAATGTTCCTACGAGGTAGATAGAACTGTAAAAAGTTGAAGCAATGTAAATTATGCACGATGAAGAATATTGTAATTATAACAAGCTTTGCTTGAGGAGTGCTTTCCTTCCTTAAGGAATAATATATGGTGTTACCCTACCTCAAGGGTTTTCTCTACATTCTTGAGTTCATTGCTTTGTCATCTAGCATGTTGATCTTATTCTTGAGTTGATTGCTATATTATATTTTTAGATTTATCGAGTACATAACAATTGGTATTAGAGATCTTGCTTGGGACAATCAAAGCATACATCCATCCTAATGAAATGTGAACATGGGGTCCAACTGCTTCCTTTCCACCTCATTCTCGATTCTTGTTGCTCCTTTAGTGCAATGGGGTAATTGTGCTATTATGATATCTCCATGCATTATTTTCATTCCTCCACGTGTCTCTCGATTGGTTGACTTTATAGTGCCATGTTGGTCCATATTAAGTTTCTTGATGCTCATGCCCTTTCCTTGATGATTAGTGTTTCTCCAAGTGGTGTGGGTGGAAATATATATCAATCTTAGCTCTTCGTTTTTCTGGCTTGGACTCTTCAACATGTTTTTCCTTTTAGTCATTGAGCTCCTTGGCTTCCTTTTTGTGTCCTTCCTAGTTATTTTCTTCATATTCTTTTGTATGCTCTACTTTTGATTCAACCTTGGATTATGCAATTATTTTCCATGTAAGAACTTCTTTAGGTGCCCCTATGGGACCTTCTTACTTACTAAGAGACATATCCTACAATGTGATTTTGTTTTTCTCGTACCAAAGTTTCATAAACTTCTTTTCCATATTAATGTTAATTGTACCAATTTATTTCATCCAAGGATATCTAAGAATAACATCCACATCATTCATATCTATAGCATGGAAATTAGAATGCAACACAAATTTATCCATGGTAACCTTCAAATCTTAAAAAAATTGAATGGTCTCACCCTCAATTGGTGTTCTTTAGATATGTTTTGTAAGAACTTCCAATCACTTATCCAAGTTAATATTGATTAAACTATGTTGGAAACTAGGGTTAACATAAACAATAACCTTCTCTTGTTGAATACATCCATTAACTCATAATAGAAAGGTTGTGCATGAAAAAAAACCTTTGGTGTTCTTTTTGCCCTTCTTCCAAATATGAGACCACTTGTCTAAAAATACTTTTTCATATTCTTTATCTAAACTTTCCTTCATCTTGTCATGGTTAAACAAGCTCCACCATAAATCACCTTTAAATTAATATAGAGACAATTTTTCCAAATATTTGGCCATGAAGATTGCATCTCTTTTATGTGTTCTTCAGTACTAGGATCATCATCTTTTCCTATAAAATACATATTTTTTGTGAAAACCCAAAAATAGAACCGGGGTTTTAAATAAAATCACTTACTTTTCAGTGGATCTCCTTGAGGCAACTAAATTAAAGTGGGAATAACTATTTCTATACTTCTTCGTTTGGATATTATAACAACAACTATGAAATGCCACATTTAATCTACGTCTACTAGCACTTGTTTGACTAAATTCCAACTACTCTATCAAAATATATATGATATACAAATCACATGGTCGTCCTTAGAAAAACCCTAAAATAACTTATTTTAAATCAACGATATCTCCACTTGTCGAAATTCATTTTGGATGATTTTTTTTAATATGTTGTTTTGCATAGAGGAACTCAAATATCAAACTAGTTTCTTCAAAATTTTCTCATAATTTTTCGGAAATTAATCTGAAGTCCACCACTCTTTTTTTCCCTTGAAAAAACTACAAAAAGAAAAAAAAAATCTTTCCTTTTTTTAGCCCAAGAAAGAGCTCTGATACTAATGGTTATGTACTCAATAAATATGAAAACATAATATAACAGTCAAATCAATAATAAGATCCACCAACTAGATAACAAAACAATGAACTCAAGAATGTAGAGAAAACCCTTGAGGTAGGGTAACACCATATATTATTCCTTAAGGAAGGAAAACACTCCTCAAACAAATTTTGTTATAATTACAATATTCGTCACCATGCATTCTTTGCATTGTTTCTATTTTTTTAGTACTATCTACCTCATAGGAACATTCTAGAGAAAGAGCATTCTAGTAGGTGGAACCTTCTAGTAAGATTTCTTACATTTATTTCTTTCACACTACTACATGGGCCTTATTTACTAGAAATGGATTCAATACAAAGATACCTATATATTATTATTCCCCTTGGGTATCTCCCTGGGCACCCCATATTACCTCCTAGGTACACTAAAATATTCTAGGCAATCCAAGGAGAAAACATACCAAACAAACTACATAAGTTTCATCCCTTTAGGGAAACTTATTCCACATAAACGATATATGAAAATTAACTTCTACAACAGTAACATAGAAGGTATAGAAAAAAAAAATTGTTGAATTCTGTAAACCTAGCACCCAACAGATAATTCTGAGCAAAACACAAGTACTTAATTAATGCACAGCTAGGTTACTCAACAATAAATTCAGCGGAAGAAAAAATTATAAACCAAACACATTGCACAAATATATTCAGGTAAACAAGCCTTGGAAAAACCCTTGCGGGAAAACCAGATCTGCGATAATTTTATTTATATAAAATCAAGGCTCTCATTTTGGGATAATGTCCCTTCTGAGAAATACATTGCAACAATAGCCTAGCCCTCTTGGTTGTTATCTCTTTTATGCCTTTCCTCAGCTGCTGGCCCGACACACCTGAGTTCTCACTCACTCTTTGTGTACAATCATTGTGTCTCCTCCTCTCACATAGGCTGTCTTTTATAACCTTGAGTTTTACCCTAAGTCCAAAACCCTAAATCTCCTAAAGTGATCAAGGACAAAGATCTAATCTCACGTTCACTTTAGATACGATGATTAGGAATTAATCTAATTACTAATGACAAATAACTTAGTATTTAGTTAAATCAAACTCACTTTATTACAAAAGTACAATCACTTACATAAAGTGAATATCCTAAGTTTCTGAGAGGCATTTATGCTGACTTCTATGTGTTAGACACTAACCAAAGTGGAAGTACATGCTCGATGCTACAAACATCAACACTCCCTCTTAGTGAGGAAGGTACTTCCACCACCCAGAGGTGGTTCTATCTTCGCTATCAGATATGTTTCCATGGTTTCTCTCTAATCCATCTGATTGGATACTCCCTATGAAACTAAAGCTATACCTACAATATCGCTCGGGTCCGTCTTCGAAAACTTTCACTGGCTTCTTGGATCCCTGCCTAGAACTCGCTTCCTGCTGCCCAAGATATGTTTGGACTACCCAAGATTCATGTTTGCTTCCTGAACAATTCTAGGGCTACCTGGATGCTACTCGAAAAATTTTGGGCACTCCTGGCTACTTCTCGGGGCACCTACTCATTTTCTAGGGGCTTCCCATACCTTTATGTGTTGACCTGACTATCATGATTCCTTGGTTGGACATGATATAATGACTTTGTTATGATAACCGATGATGTACCTTTGTTGTACGATGACTATCATCTTTTCCTAGGACCCCTTCACGCCTTGTTGTCACCTCTTCCCAACCTCCACTTAATTCAACATCCAACTCGATCTCTATTGTCAGTGATCTCCTACTGGCACTCTACCGCTCAACTGTCAGTTGTCGTCTCAACACTCCATGTGCTTCCTATAGCTCCTCACTCCAGCTGCGTCTACAGTCCCTTAATCGTGCGATTATTTCATTGTTGTTTTCACAACCTTACTACTCGAAATGACTTCTTTCCCGTGTCTCCCTTATACACACTCCATCCCATGTTCGATGTTGTTCCTTCTTTTCCAAACACTAGCCGAGAATGTTGTTTCCTCCTCTGTCACTTACAACAGCTTTCGACGAGTTCCTCCATGTTCCAACCTATCTGTTGATTTTTTCGTTAGCTTCTCCACTGGATGCACCCTCTTTGGTATTGTTTTCACTAATATAATATCTTGACCACCAATCCTCCCTCCTGGTGGCTCCTTTTTGTCCTTCGTCACCTCCCATGAACTAGCGTCTACAACTACCAATAGTCGTCTTCGACTGCTCAACTCCGACGGTTATTTTGCTATTTTTGTTTTCAGTGGTCTATCAACACCTGATCCACCACACTGCAAAATATCCCAACTCTCATGACTAATCTCCAGTCGCATCCCTCGACCACTGATCTCTGCTCATGGATCGTTACTCACCTAACCACACACACACACAACTGATTCAACTATACAATGTACGGATTTATATGATGACTGTACATAATTTTTTTTTCACTTACCTTGCAGCTAACACCATAGCCTGCAAAATTTCTCTTTCAAACTACAAACTTCTCGCTACTACAAATTGATCTCGACAACTTGGTTTCTGTCAGAGTCTCAACTCTAATACCATGTTGAATTTTGTAAACCTAGCACCCACCATTCCGAGAAAAACACATTTTCTGAATTAATGCACAACTAGGTTACTCAAAGATAAATTCAACAGAAGCAAAAATTAGAAACCAAACACATTTCACAAAGATATTATGGTAAACAACCCCTGTCAAAACCCTTACAGGAAAACCACATCTATGATGTTTTTATTTATATAAAATCAGGGCTCCTATTTTGGGATAATGGCCCTTCTGAGAAATACATTGCAACAATAGCCTAGCCCTACTGGATGCTATATCCTTGCTTCCTTTCCTTGGCCCCTTCCCCGACACACCTGAGTGCTCAGTCACTCTTTGTGTACCATCACTATGTCTCCTCCTCTCACATAGGTTGTCTTTTATAACCTTGAGTTTTACCCTAAGTCCAAAACCCTAGATATCCTAAAGTGATCAATGAACGAGATATAAGCTCACGTTCATTTAGATATGACGGTTAGGACTTAATCTAATTACTAATGCAAAATATCTTAGCATTTAATTAAATCAAACTCACTTGATTACAAAAGTGCATTCACTTACATAAAGTGAATCTCCTAAGTTTCTGAGAGGCATTTATGACGACTTCCACATGCTAGACACAATCCAACGTGGAAGTACATGTTTGATGCTACAAACATCAACAAAAATAACCCTTAGATTCTCCAATAATGATGTCAAATCACTCAACACATTTCCCTTTTACTTATGTCAAATCATCAATACATATATTGTTGTAAATATAAATGCATAAAGAATATATATGGATGAAAATCAAATCTAGAAATTGCATAGGTTTTGGGTATCTAAAAACATAATTAATATGATCAATATGAAGTACATGTACATACCATATCCTTCTATCCAGGCTAGTACAAGTCCACTGGCTCTCCAAAACCCTAGCTAAGAAAACAAGAAAACCCTAGCTCAACCAAGGAGCTCTAACATAAAAGAATCACTCCAACAAGTCCTCCAAAGAAAGATGCACACTTCTCTTCTTCTTCTTCACCAAATACACCTAGGTTTTATCACCAAATGCTAATCTTCTTTCCTTCTTAGGGTAGAACCCCTAACCCTATAAATATCTAAAAAACCCCAGCACTCCAAGACAAGATAGACCAACTAGACCAAGTACATAAGAGGATCCAAGAGAGAAAAATAAGAGCGATCATCACCAACATATTCTTTAGAAGAGTAAATCCAAGAATATCATAGGGATGAAGTTCCAACAAACACATCTTCTATAGACTTCATAACTCCTCCTAGGGTTCATGAGGAAACCCCAACGACTTCCTCCAAGAAGTTAAATACAAATAAAATAGTACACCGATAATGATGAATGAAATGAACCTCTCCTTCCTCTATATATATGAGAAGTAAGGGAGGACAACAATACACTGAGAACATGTAGGCTAACACAAGTGAATCACTCCATTATAAAGTACACATGTCATGCTCCAAGGCAATTCCATACACAATGATGTATCCAAGATGATGTAGCTATAGAAGGTAAGTACACATCTCTCCACAACAAGCCTCCATGGATTCCATCAATCCTCCTAAGAAATGTATTCCATTGGGTCAATTGTCCCTTGGAAAAGCATTGTGTCAACCCAGACATTCTTGAGCCAACTCCAAGCCTCCAAATAGGAATCCAAGTAAACTTATGTTATTTAGCGCCTGATTCCTTACTCCGAAATTCACAACGCTCCTCCTCCCATGTAGGGTGTTGTCCAAGCAAGTGAGCCCTCCATGTGGCCACAATGAAGGGACTCCACCAAAATATAGACATAACTACAATTCTTAAGTGAAGAATACCAAGCCAACACCTAAATAAGGTCAAGGAATCACTAAGAAAACTTTCTACACCATGAAAATTTATCACAGACCATCTCTCATGTGTCAATCCATATCAGAACATCCAGGGGTTGAACATGCACTATGAACCCCAAATCTCATGAAACATCACAAACATGGTGCAAACACTTTCAAAGTATTAATCCCAAAAGATAACACTCCCTCTTTATAAGGAAAATGTTTGCATTTAAACCTATCGACTCCCTCTACAACTCCACCAAACTTGCTACTTTCATATTTGTATTGGTTGCAGTCATAGAATTTGTGAATTTTGGTTGAAACCTGCACAAAGAATCTAGCTAGCAACAATGAACATGAAGCTTTCAAAGTTGAGAGAAGAAGAGAAGAATTGGAGAGAGAATAAAGAATTGTATTAATACAAAATGAGAGAATGGAAAAATACACATCTCTACATGGATGAACTAACACATCATAGTAGTGATCTCTACAGAGATTTGGACACACACTGACATAAACAAGAGTGAATTGACATCGAGTCCTAGTTAATCGTCCATGCGGTCATCAATTAACTAGTCTAGACAAGTGGAGTGGGGAGAATATCATGCATGCACATGTGTTGCGCACTCCAATCCTCAAGCATGTCAAGTGCTCGCTCCTGGTGATGATCCCAAGGTGATCATGCAACACTTGGTGATAATACCGAGGTTTACATGCATGACTTAACTCCACTAGTCTAACTGACGTACAAATGAGTAATGACTGAAGTGGACGTGACGTCCTCATTTAGGGGAGAATATTCTCATGTAGGGGAGAATATCTCTGACTAGGGGCACCCTCAACATAGACTAATAAACTTAGGAAAATAAATATTAGGTGGGTGTGTAATATCTCCAATACCCCCCCTAGACACTACTAGGGAGTACCTAATGAATGGGTCCCGACAAGAAGACATGTTGGGTACCCATTTTATAATGTATCTAAGTAAAATGAACACTGAAAAATAGGTAAAAGGGGAAAACCTCATTGGACCCCCCCCCTCAAAATACAATATTGAGAAAGAAAGACATATGCTAGGAAGCTATGTCCTTCACTCCAAAAAGTTCATACAGAAAGTGGATTTTTTTCTCAGTGAAAGTCTTCATGAAGATGTCAATACTCTATTCAGAGAAAGGACAATACTGCAAGTCAATGATCTTATCATGAATCGACTCTATGATGTAATGCATGTGGATATCAATGTGTTTTGTTCTCTATCAATGCATCGGGTCTCTACAAAATTCCAGTGTGCTCTGATTGTCACACAAAATGACACTCAGTCGATGGAATTGGATACCAAGCTCAATGAGGAAGTTTTGTAGCCAAATTTATCGAATAATAATGTTGACCGCTCCGTTGTAGTCGACCTTTGATAATGATAAAGCAATTGTTGATTGCTTTTTACTTGAAAAAAATGGTATTGGATCCCAAACTAAGAATGTATCTTGAAGTGCACTTGTGATCTGTGCTATCACCAACCCAATCCAAATCTATAAATCCAATGAGTTCTAATGTACAACCTACTGCATAATGAATCCCATGAGTGGTAGTACCCTTTACGAATCATAGGATGCGCTTGGAATATTTCTAGTGTAGCTCATGTGGTTCCTGCATGTACATGGGATATATTCCCACTACATATGATATATCTGGACGAGAGTGAGTGAGGTAAAGAAGGATCCCCACTAGCGATATGTACTTGATGCAATCCACCAATAGTGTACTATCCCCGCCATCCTCAAGCTTGAACCCTGATAAGAAATGAATGACTACTAGTTTACAATCAGTCATGTTGAATCAAAATAGGATATCTCTGGCATACTTTTCCTGAGACAAATTGATTCCTGAATCATCCCGACTGATTTCAAGACCAAGGAAGAAGTGTAATGGAACCATGTTGGATATTGAAAAACTGTCATGTAATGCATTCTTGATTGCAACAATAAATGAGTCTGAAATACATGTGATTAATATATCATCTACATATAGCTCTAAAAATCAACAAAGAGTTATAATTTCTCAACCTATAAACATTGGGATATAATTTACAACAAACAAAATTTTGAGAAAGTAAGTAAGAATCCATCTTAGCATACCACGCTCTAGGAGTCTGCTTGAGGCTATAGAGTGACTTTTTGAGTTGGAAAACTAGAGAGGAGTCATGTACATACCATTGTGGTTGATCCATGTAGATCTCTTCTTATATATCTCCATGAAGAAAGGTATTCTTCATGTCCATTTGGTGAACCTCCCACCTGCTTGTTGCTGCAATGGTGAGGGCCAACCATATGGAATCCATCTTTTCTACTAGAGAAAATGTCTCATCATAATCAATCATGTGGATTTGCTAAAATCCCTTTGCCACCAGTCTGTATTTATACCTACTCAGAAGACCATTTTCTTCTTTCTTCATCCCATGAACCGATTTTCATCTAACAAGATTCCTATTTGAAGGAAGCAGAACCAAGTCCCAAGTCCGGTTCTTGAGGAGGGAGTTGTACTCCTCCTTCATAATTGCTTCCAAATAGGGATTCCATTAAGCCTCTACATAGGTCCAAGGGTCTGAGGCTAGAACCATGTAGAAATGCATGGGAATTACTGGTTCCTTGGCTGTGAGTGCATGTGGTGCCTCCTTAAATTGGGATCTCGTCCTAATCAAATCCATTGAATCCCCCACAAGATCACTTGCTTCCTGTAGGGTGGACTATGTCATTTGGCTCTTGGATCTGGATCTTCATATTCATGCTCATGATCTTCCGAATATGATTCAGAAATTAGATCTGAAATTAGATCAGAGTGGTAGGATGCATCATCTCAGATATCTGGTACAAGAGGAAATACATAAGTTTTTTCATGTTGTTCCTAAGAGGCATGGGACTTTCTTCAAAATTGACACTCCTTTCAATAATTAACTTGTTTGTTGAAGGATCTATCAATCTGTATCCCTTCACACCCTTAGGATATCCCATAAAGATGCATTCTTTTCTTTGAGGCTCGAAATCCTTCCTCTTTTTTGAAGGTATGCAAGCCCATGCATGTGATCCAAAAATGTGAAAGTGTTTCACTTTCATTTTTCTGCTACTCCAAGATTCAAAATGAGTCATGTCCTTAATATATTTATGAGGAGATTGGTTCTATATGTACATGGCACATTTAATTGCTTCAAACCAAAATTTGGAGGGAAGGGACTTTGCATGCATCATGCAACTTTCCATCTCTTTCAGAGATCGGTTCTTCCTCTAAACTACCTTGTTTTGTTGCAGAGTGTATGTAATTGTGTGTTGTAATTGAATACCTGATTCATCACAAAGATGATGTACATCCTTGTTTACCTCCCCATTATATGTGTCAAGGATCTTGATCATATTCTTGTATTGCTTCTATGCATGCGCTTTGAAATCCTTGAGATGCTCAAACACTTCATATTTTTACTTGAGAAAGTACACCCACATGTACCGTGAACAATCATCAATGAAAGTCAACACATATTTGGAATTTATTATATGATGATGAGGGAAATGCCCCATGAGGTCACTGTGAAAAATCTCCAAGGGAAAGGAGACCCTTCATGCTTTCTCTTTATCAAATTTGACTTGTAGATGCTTGCCAAGAACACATCCTTGACAAACTCCATCAGAAAATTGTATGTTCGACAAACCTTCCACCATCCCTTGTTTATTGATTTGTTTCCTTGAAATTTAAGTGGCCAAATATTTCATTCCAAATATTACTATCATCATTGGCATGAGTTAGTAGCAACGTGGAATATGATTTAGCAATAAATTTAGAAAATGTGTACAATCTAGATCTGTGATCTACCTCACCTATAACAATTTTGGAGTTGTCTTCCATGTCAAATATTGTCATAGAATTTGGGGTGAATTCCACCCTTTTCCTTGTGCTTATATGTGTGATTTGGTATAAAAGAGTGGATTTACGGAGAGTTTTGGAACGTGCAGGACATTCTCGAAACTTCCATTTCTGAATTTCACTCTCCCTTGTCCAGAGACTTCTACTAGAGAGTCATTTGTCGTGAGAATGGGAGGACCTGTTAATGTTTTTAGAGATGAAAGGACATCTTGTGTGTATTCTATTTGGTGTGATGCTCCTGAATCAATGATCCATGCATATGGAGAATAATTAATTGCAATCAAAGCATGCACATTACCTCGAGTTTCTGGTGCTTTTTCTCCCAATGTCTTCTTGGAATTTTTAGAAATGCAATCCCAAAGATTGTTTTGTTGGAGTGTTTGTGCCATGAGGTCAATGGTTTTCTTCATGCATGCATATTCAGGATGGTAACCACGATTACAAAAACTACACTTTGTTTTCCCTTGCTTTCCCTTTCATGATTTTGAGTTGGAAGAGTCATCAAAAGGTTTGAATTTGCCTCCCTTTCTTGGATTTGGATCCTTCTTTCCCTTTCCATTTTGTTTGTATTTCAAGTTGGACTTGTTTCTGTCATGTACAACAAGTGCATGTTCTTCGGAGATCTTTATTGATCCCATTTTGATGAGATTTCCTTTCTCATGGGTTAGGAACTCAATAAATACATCCAATGTGGGCCTTGTCTAGGCTGCAATCCCTGTAATCCTTACTATATGAAATGTGGAGACAAAGACAACATATGCATACCCAACTTTGATAGAATATAAAGAATCAACTATTTTTATTTCTTTGATTTATTGATCCAACATCCTTTTAATTGAAGCAATAAGGATTTTAACTTCGTGAAGAAGTCCTAGATATTCTCAAAACTTCTTAGATCTAAATAATTTAACTTAATCTCAAGCATGTGGCCACACATCTCGTCCTATTTTCCAAAGATAACTTCCAGAGTTTTCCAAACCTCATTTGGAGTTGTGGACGATTCAATATGAAACAATAATGTGTGAGATATGGACATGCAAATGAAACCGTAGGCCTCATCCATGTGGTTGAAGTATTTGGATTTCTTGATTGTTGATGTGGGTTCAGTTTATGTTTCCATGGTTACTCGATATAATCCTCTTCCTCTGAGAAGAAGAAGGATCTTCATCTTCCAATCAAAGTAATTGTATGCTGTAAGAAGGTATAACGATGAAAATTACATTCTTTCTGATAACTTCAATATTATGAACCTACAAATGATTGTTTGTGTGTTTTTTTTCTTGCACCTGTGGGATTTGATACCATGTGAAATGTTTTTGAAACCTGCATAGAGAATATAACTAGCAACAATCAACATGAAGCTTGCAAAGTTGAGATAAGAAGAGAAGAATTGGAGAGAAAGAATAAATAATTGTACTAACAAAAAATGAGAGAATGGAAAAACACACGTGATATATTCTACATGGATAAATAATTACACCATAGTAGTGATCTATAGAGAGATGTGGAAAAACACTAATATAAACAAGAGTGAACTGCCACCGATTCCTAGTTAATCGACCATGCAATCATCAATTAACTAGTCTAGACAAGTGGAGTGGAGAGAATCTCATACATGCACATGTGGTGCACCCTCCAAGCCTCATACATGTCAAGTGCACTCTCCTGGTGATGATCCGAAGGTGAGTGTTCCATCCTAGTGATGATCCCAAGGTGGGCATGAAACACTTGGTGGTAATATCGAGGTTTACATGCATGAATTGAATCCACTAGTCTAACTGACATACAAATAAGTAATGACTGAAGAGGAGGTGACACCCTCATCTAGGGGAGAATATATTTGACTAGGGGCACCCTCATCATAGACTAATAAAATTAGGAAAATAAATACTAGGTGGGTGTGTTATATATTCAATAGAATCAACCACTATCTCATGTAAATAATATGTCACCCATGATATCACAACGTATCGATCCAAAGAATAATGGCCACGTATGAATATGAAGGAACATAACCCTGGAACAAAAGAAACTTGTAAAACTTCAAAATCCTCCAAGTCAACATCATGAACCATCATCAGTGGACACCAAATCATGATTTGTCGAGGACATCCTATAAATATAGTCATATATCCATACAGGGTCAAGACTAGTGGATCACATCTATTACAGGCAGAAATATAAAAAGTTGCACAAGTCAACTCCTTAATCATGGAATATAAATCTCATGGTATAGGTAAAAAAATATGCACAACCATCAACAACCTATCATTGTGAGAGTCCCTCTCATGTACCTCAAATCCTCCGACTATTGAAACAAACTAAAATAGGTCAACTCCCTCATCCTGAGAGAATCCTAAAGCAAGAGTAACATCATGGGAAAATCCATCTATCTAAGATAATCCATCAACTTGGTCCTTGTACTGTACAATATTCGCATTAGCTACAAACCTAGAATCAATCTGAGTATCATCCTTCATCTGCGTAGCACGCCTCTCCTATAAACAACTAGATTTCATACAAATGGAAGAAACTAATGCAACATGAATAATATAACTCCTAAGATGTATACTCACCCTCGTTGAAGTTCCTAGAAAGCTTTTAATGTGAAGAATACCCCCCACATATCACAAGGTAAAAACAAACTAGCATCTATAGAAAAAAATCAACCACCTATCATAGGTCCTCTTGAGTATCTCACTCATTGAAAATAAAACCATACCAGTCAATAATCACATAGATCTACCACCTATCATTGAAAATCCATGAAACAAATCAACCACCTATCATAGGTCCTCTTAGGCATCACACCTACTTAAAATGCATCCATTACAACCATCTATATAGTAGATCCATCACCTTTCATCATGAAAGAAACCCATCAAAACCTCTCATAGGTGTTAGTGTTCATATCAAGCAACCTAGGGTATCACACCCAACAACCTCAAATAATGTCAATACCTCTCCCATATAATATCCAACTAAAATACAAACTCCCTCTTACACCTAGAGTGTAATCAACCACAAAAGCTTTGATACCATATGGAAATTTGTACTAACTGGATAATTAAGAAATTTCACCTCATTGACTAGAGGTTTCTCATATCTTAACCCTATCATAGGTCCTCTTAGGCATCACACCTATTTAAAATGCATCCATTACAACCATCGATATAGTAGTTCCATCACCTTTCATCATGAGAGAAACCCATCAAAACCTCTCATAGGTGTTAGTGTTCATCTCAAGCAACCTAGGGTATCACACCCAACAACCTCAAATAATGTCAATACCTCTCCTAGATAATATCCAACTAAAATACAAACTCCCTGTTACACCTAGAGTGTAATCAACCACAAAATCTTTGATACCATATGGAAATTTGTACTAACCGGATAATTAAGAAATTTCACCTCATTGACTAGAGGTTTCTCAGATCTTAACCCTATGATTTTTCAGACTTTGAGCTATAATGAAATAGAGTATAAAATGATATTAAAAATATTACAATATTTCACTTTCATATAGCCAAATGTTCTATCCAATCCAAGGAGAAAATATACCAAACTACATGGATAAGTTTCAACCCATTAGGGCAACTTATCCCACATAACCCAACATTGAAAATTCACTTTTACAACAATTATAACAATAGTAAAACAAGAGGTATAGTAGCAACAAAAAAAACCATTAGATTCTTCAATGATGATGTCAAATCACTTAACAAATCTCCCTTAGCACCCTAACCATGAGGGCTCTTAGAATATTTGATGAGGAACACCTTGAGAAAGAAAAATATCGCCTATCTAAGGTTTTCAAGAGCATAGGATATATGGATAAGGACATCATAAGTGTGATCATAAGAGCCACAGAAAGAGAAAGAGTTGAGTCTTGGTCCCTAAACAGTCATAACTCTAGCAAGATAACTCACTTTCCTTACATTTAAGGGGTTACCAACAATATTTCTAGGGTCTTGAGAAGAAACGAGATCACAACCACTTTCAAACCATTGGAGACCATAAAACAGAGAGTGAGATTCCTCAAAGACAACCTTGGCCAATGTCAGTGCAAAGGGGTTTACAAGGTTGAGATATCCTATGATAGATGTTACATTAGAGAAATTCGACGTTCATTTTAGGTTGGAATTAAGGAGCATGGATCCAATATGAAGAATGAGTGCACCTGCACCTCAACACTAGTAGAGCACTCCCTTACAACCAAGCACCACATGCTCTAGGAGGACACAAAAATCCTAACCAAAGAGGATTATTATTTGAAGCATTGAATTAGAGAAGCGATGGAAATGATTGAACACCCCAACTATTATAATTAAAGAGATGTGTTCGTTTTTCCATAGACAATATATCAATATTGTCACCCAACCATAGGCACAAAGGCCACCCCCAAGCACCTTAACCTTGACAGACAAAATAATTCCAGAAGTGACGCCAACCTCCCCCCCTTCTCCTTTGGGGCTGGCTCGACCTCCCGGTCTAGGATCATTCAATTCGTGGAACTGAATGGTTCATAAGGCTCCTGATGGAACCGATTTGATTTGATACAAGCCCTTTCTACTCCCTTGGTACCCACGATATGATACCTGTTGACCCTCTCTTAGAGATTTTCAACTCTTGCACCGATGACTTTAGCTCTTGATGGTAGGCTTCTCCCTTGACGTGACCTCAGACAATGTCCATGGGTCAACTCTCTTCGTGATCTCACACTTCTGGACTTTCATGAGTGACTTCCTCCTCCTTCCCTGATTTCTGAATCGGGGAATGCTTCAGGACCAAATCTATGGTCCTTGTTCTTCCTGCGATCACTGGTTGTGATCGAATCAAGAGTTCGGACTTCGCGAGTCCTGTCTCCTCTTGACTCTGCTTTTTCGAATTATGAATCAGCGTTGCACTGATCCTCTGCCATTCGTACCTCCAGATCCAATGACCTAGATTGAGATCACTCTTTGTGACTTCGCGAAGATCCTTGATTGCTCCCACAAACCTTCCGAAGTTCCTTCTCCCGAACCTCTCGATCTTCTGTCACCTATTAACCTGAATGATGGATGATTCTGATAATCTTCGAAGCTTCGAGACTTTGTGAGTCTGCTCTCCTGTGCACTTTCAAAATATTTGAGTCTCGTGCACTTACCTCTGGATCCAACTCTTGTTGGTCCCTCGTGCCTAGATCCAATGAATGGAATCTACTCTCCTCCTGAGCGCTCTTCTGGGTGTCTGGACGTGAGTTCCAACGGTCCAGATCTCCTCCTTGCAGTTGATCTGATGATAGTTGTCACTCCTCCTCCTGAGCTTTGGGACTTGGAACAAGTCTAACCCTCATGCACTCTTTTCACTATCTCTTTTGAGCTTCTCGAACTTGAAACAAGTTCGCCTCTACGAACACTCCTTGGGTTTTGACTAGCCTTCAGATGGTTGTCCTTCAATGCTTCGTCTGAGTGTTGGCCTGATGCACACACATGACATTCATAAAACACATGAATACACATAATCATATGCAAGAAAAACTATTTTGTATTAATCTCAGAATGTCTATATAGATGTTTACAAAGACTGGACTGCAACAGAGTCTCAATACTCTCCTCTCATGAGCTCTCTACTCACTCCTCTACATGCTAGATCTAATCCTATAACATCATTATTAAATTTGATACAAAGATATTTTTACAAAAGAGGGTCTCGTCGAGCCTTTCCTCTAGATACCTAATCTCATTAATTACATTGAATTTCATTCAATGCCCATCTAGTCCGAATCAGGTCTAGATCTTGTCATCTTGTCAGCCATTAAAGGCGACATCATCTCCTGCCTACAAAAAGACATTGATTTGGCTCTTCCAGCCTTACAAACATTTAATTTCATTTAATTACGAATGGAATTTTGAAAATGAGGGAAAAATGAGAGTGTTGGCGCCTCTCCCCTCCTTAAATGCGCGCTGATGTGTTGTCTAGCTGGCGCGATGCTCCTGTATCATACTCCACTGTTGTGAAAATAATTCATGAGCTCCTGCTCATGAGCTTCCCAGCTCTGTTGAAATCCTCCTGGATCCCAAACTATCCTTTGGAGTTGTTCATCTGCCCCACTGCTCTGCTGCTGTTGCTTCCCTGCTGCTATGGTAGGCTTTGATTTGTTCAACTTCCTTCTCCTCGTAGTCTCCTATGCTGACCTCAACATCATCCTCCTTATCTCCTCTATCACCTCGTCCAACTGCTCGAATGGTTGGTTCTTGTTTTTCATCTTGCTCTGTTGCACTTCCTCCTTGTCAATGGGTAGATCAACTCGATCCTCCCTGTTATTTTATTTTTCTCCCATGTCCTTGGCTTGCCACCTTGCTGCAGACTCCAGTTCTGCAGTCTCATTAATTAGGTTTTTCTTAGCTTCTTCCTCTGACATATTTGCTTCTGCCTGTTCTCCTGGTGCTGGTTCAAATCCAGCTTCCCGCAGCTGCTCCTCAAACTGGAATTCTACTCCCTCTGTCTCCAACTTAGCCTGTTGGATTTGATGAATTTGTACTATCACCCTTCTCTCCAGGGATTCCAATTCTTCATACATATCAACAAATTCCATGTTGTTTGCTTCCCCTTCTACTGCAAACTCTAGTGTTGCAGTCATCTCTTGTTCAGCTTCCTAGCTGAAAATTTCGAGCAACTCTGTGGAATGCTCTTCTCCTTTTGTTGGGGAAAACATCAGTGTCTTCTCCTTATCCTCCTGCTATTTGATAGTCTCTGTTGGTTGTCTTTCTATTTCTTCACCTGCAAAACACGCTTTGGCCTCATCTGGGCTGCTTGGTAGTTATATCTCAATTTCTCCAATGATTAAAATACTCATATGATCCTCCGTTGTTAGCTCTCTGGGTTGATATGAACTCTCAGCTGAGTTCATGAGACTTTAAGATGGTCTCCCCTCTTCTCCCTTGCCCACCTGGAAATATAGGATTTCACCACTACCCTCCTGGCAACTTATGAGATCCTCCAGTGATCTCACCTCATTGTCCACCTGAAAATATGAATTTTTATAGTTTCCCTCCTGACAGCCTATGCGATCCTCCAATGATCCCATCTCATTGCCCTCCTAGCAGTTCATGAGATATCTAGCTAATGTCATCTCCTCCTCATCACTGAGGCTTTTTCCAACCTCTGGTTCGCAAATCAAAAACCTGCTCCTCTTCTGTGTTACTGAGGTTTTCAACTTCCCTCGACCACCTCCTCAATTCACATTGCTGCCTTCTGGCCAACAACTTCTGAACATGCCAATTTACCTTCATGTTCATAGGCCATTCGTACCTCTAGTGTACCTTTTCCTCATACTGCATATTCAATGCTAACATATACATTTCTGCTTTTATCTCGCAGAGCTCTTTTTCTATCTCATCTTTTCTCTTCCGTGGGAAAACTTTCCCTTGAATGTGCTCATAGCTTCCAACGACCATCTTGTTTCACCTGCAACCCACCTCGTTGTTTACCATTTGTTGTGCACCTTGCAACATTTTCAACAGAGCAAAGCACTCTTTCCTTCTGATCTACAGAAATCAATTCTACATTAGCTCTGATACCACGTGACACCAACCTCCCCCCCTTCTCCTTCGGGGCTCGAGGTCCTGGTCTAGGATCGTTCAATTCTTTGAACTGAATGGTTCGTCAGGCTCCTGACAAAACCAATTTGACTTGACACATTCCCTTTCTACTCCCTTGGTACCCATGATGTGGTACCTGCGGACCCTCTCTTAGCACTTTTCAACTCTTGCACTGATGACCTTAACTCTCGATGCTAGGATACTCCCTTGGTGTGACCTCGGACTATGACCGTGGGCCAACTCTCTTCGTGATCCCTCACTTTGGGACTTTCGCGAGCGACTTCCTCCTCCTTCCCCGATTTTTGAGTCGATGAATTCTTCGGGACCAGATCTACGGTCCTTGTTCTTCCCGCGATCAACGACTATGATTGACTCACGAGTTCGGACTTCACTAGTCTTGTCTCCTCTCGACTATGCTTTTTCGACTTATGAATCAACACTGCGTTTATCCTCTGCCACACATCCCTCCATATCCAATGGCCTAGATAAAGATCACTCTTTGTGACTTCACGAAGATCCTTGTTTTCTCCCACAAACCTTTTGAAGTTCCTTCTCCCGAACCTCTCGATCTTCTGCTACCTGTCAACCTGAACGATGGACGGTTCCGATAGGCTTAAAAAATTTGGGACTTCGTGAGTCCACTCTCCTGCGCACTTTCAAAATATTTGAGTCTTGTGAAATTAACTCTGGATCCAACGCTTGTTGGTCCCTCATGCCTAGAACCAATGTATAGAATCTTCTCTCCTCCTGCATGCTCTTCTGGGTGTCTGGACGTGAGTTCCAACGGTCCAGATCTCCTCCTTGCAACCGATCTAACGACATTTGTCGCTCCTCCTCCTGAGCTTCAGGACTTGGAACAAGTCAGACCCTCGTGCACTCTTTGCACTATCTCTTCTGAGCTTCTCGAACTTGAAACAAGTTCACCTCTATGCGCACTCCTTGCGTTTTGACTGGTGTTCAGATGGTTGTCCTTCAATGCTTCATCTGAGTGTTGGACTGATGCACTCCTTGAACAGGTCTTCCTCCAGAGTGTTCAACAACTCTGTGGGTGTCTTCTCCTTGACACTTCTCTTTTGGAACTCGAAACGAAGTTCTCTTGTGCACTCCTTTCACTTGCTCGATGCCCTCCTGGAAGAGTTATACAAAATATTCAACAATTTAGTTCCCTCCTCCATGCCTTCTTTGCACAGTCTTTCCTCTAGAGTATTCAGTAACTCCGAGGATCTCCTTGAGTCTATAAATGTTCTGGTGTGCCCTCCTGGCAAGTTCTTCTCTTACTCGAAAGAGTTCAGATGTGCACTCCTTGCGATAGCTACAAAGGTTCAATACTGTGTTGTGCACTCCTTGCACAACCTAAAGAACCCAAAACAAATTAACAAAAATCTTAAAGATAGTGGAATCTACCTTCACCATGAAAATGGAAACTATCACATACATCTACAACATAAATGAATGCATAGATGACATTCATAAAACACATGAATACACATAATCATATGCAGGAAAAAATGCTTTGTATTAATCTCAGAATGTCTATATAGATGTTTACAAAGATTGGACTGCAACAGAGTCTCAGTACTATCCTCTCATGAGCTCTCTACTCGCTCCTCTACATGCTAGATCTAATCTTCTAACATCATTATTAAATTTGATAAAAAGATATTTTTACAAAAGAGGGGCTCCTCGAGCCTTTCCTCCAACTACCTACTCTCATTAATTACATTGAATTTCATTCAATAGCCATCTAGTCCGAATCGGGTCTAGATCTTATCATCCTGTTAGCCATTAAAGGTGACATCATCTCCTGCTTGCACAAAGGCATCGATTTGGCTCTTCCATCCTTACAAACATTTAATTGCATTTAATTACAAATTGGAATTTTGAAAATGAGGGGAAAATGAGAGTGTTGGCGCCTCTCCCCTCCTTGAATGCGCGTTGATGTGCTGTCTAGAACGCACATTGATGAGGTGGAGCGATGCTCCTACATCAGGAAGAAAACCAATAGCCAATCAAGGTATCACACATTTCTCCAAGGCTAGCAAACCAAGAAAGAATAACCAAAGACCAAGCAGAAAGTCCAAACCATAACCAAGAGAAAGTCCAACCAAAAGCCAAAATCCTAGTTGCAGCAGTTGCATCTGCACTCCCTCTCCAAAATTGTGCACTATTAGTCTTATGCAGTTGTGAGCGAGTGAGTTTCAAATGAGATCTAGTGCCCTCTATTTATATTTCTCTATCTCACTTGACTGGGCCAAATTCTCTTTCTGGAGACTAATAACTCAATATGAAATATTCTCTTGAGTCGACTTGTCTTCTAGTGTTATTATCCAACGTTTTAGGGTTTCTCTTGTTTCCCGAAATATTCTAGTCTTGTCAAAGGTTACACGTGGAGGTTACCATAATATAAACACTCCCTCCTAGATAGGGAGGTATTAAAGGAAATGGTCTTGAGCATAAACAAACCATTCAACCGGTAGAATCATCATAGCCACACAAGCTATCTCATGATCATGTATATCAACTCACGAGCAACATCATCACTATCAATATAATATGATAGCATTAACTGCATCATCTCTCAAATCCATACTCCATCTGAGTAATCACGCATGTTGTTGAATAAGTCACTCGCTCTAGAGAGTGATACAATAACCATTCTTCTAATTCAGACATATGTCCTAGAAGAATAATTTTTCCAATAGATGCTAGAAGCCATGCCATGGGCTACAAGAACTATTCTTCTAATCCGAACATACGTGCTAGAAGAATGATTGTCTTGGACCATATTCCCTTGATCCACTACTGTGAACTCAAGGAAAATGTTTGTCCTATACCAATCTCTCCACTTTGGTTACTACTGTGAACTCAGGGAGACATACCATTTTTCTAATCAGTGCATACGTACTAGAAGAATAGGTGTCTATGGTACATCAACAATCTATCAACCTGGACCATTATCCACGTGGAGAATGTATGTCCACCAACAATCTTTCTTGCCTAGACCATTCTCCTCCTGGAGAATGTCTGTTCATCAGCAAATTGACTATCCATCTAGTTGGAAATCATCTCCAACACTAGTGGTAGTCTCCATGGAAATCAAAACAATGCCATCCAATAGAACATGACCGTGTCTATCCATAGTAGTACAAAAGTACTATTCAGTGGTACACAACCACTCCTAGTAGCACATGACTGTTAAATTTGGTAGCATCGATAGTCATTCTCCAATGAGAGGCCATATGGGCCACCCTGAGGCTAGCGAGGGAGATTTGGAGAATCAACTAGTCTTGTGAGGTATTGACAAAAGCCAGGGGGAACAGACAACCTCTGTGAGACAAACCAAAATTCAGGACGAACGAGATGCTATGTGAGTCTAATGAAAAAGTTAGGGGGAATGTACAACCTCTGTGAGAATAGACAGTCTAGCGCAAAAGTCAGGGGGAACGTACAACCTCTGTGAGCATAGAAAAACTAGTGCAAAAGTCAAGGGGAACATACAACCTCTATGAGCCTAGTCAAACCTTGTGAGCCATGAGAAAAAGTCAAGGTATCTAGAAAAAGTTAGGTTGAAAGTAAAATTCCTATGAGCTAGAAACAAACGATATTCCTAATATTGCAAATGAATGTAATTGTATTGATATAGTGCGTTGGCATGTGTAACAGTATCCACCATGAAGAGAATTTTGAATTGCTGCCTTGTCGGAGGTTGTAACTAAAGTCTTGAGTCAACATTACACTTTAGTTAAAACTTAGAACTAAAGTGTAATGTTGATTTGCAACTAGAGTCTTGAGTCTAGTTCTATTTTTAGTAATGTTGAGTTGCAGCTAAGGTCTTGAATACAGAACTAAAAATTCTTAATGTTGAGTTGCAACTAAAGTCTTGAGTCTAGTTCATCTTAGAACTAAAGTGTAATGAGTTGCAACTAAAGTATTAAATCTAGTTAGTTTGAACTAAAGCATAATGGAGTCTCAAGTCTAGTTCTAAGTTAGAGACTAAAAGTGTAATGTTGAGTTGTAACCAATCTCAAGTCTAGTTCTAAATTCGAACTAAAGTATGAAACTGATTTATGACTAATACATGCAATCAAGTTACTATTCGAGCTTCTCTTTCCCTCTTTAGCCTATATAAGAAGATGTTGAACCCTCTCCTCAACATATAAGAAGAGGTCGAACCCTCTCCTCAACATAGTTCTTGAAAACAGTTCTGCAACACAGTTTTCATATGCAGGTTGAGGGTGAAGTAATAGAGGAGCACATCAGTGATAAAGAGGCAACATATCAAAGGTGTATTTCAGCAAGGTCTTGTAAGTCTTTGTCAGGTTAGAGTCATCTTGGCAAGCTCTTTGAGAGAAGTACATTCATGGTGGATATTTGTAAGAGATCATACATTATTAATGCAATAAAGGAATATCGTTTGTTGGGGTTTTTCTCCCTGTACAGGGTTTCCCCAGGGTATATGTGTTGTTTATATGCATGTCTACTTATCTACCTAATTATTGCTATTCGATTATGATTTGAAATTGTTGAAGTATATTAAGATGGAATCAAAGTATTGAAGAAAATAAAAAAATTAATATGCATAAGAATCAAGCTCATAATTTAACATGGTATTAGAGCTTAGGGTGTGTTAAACGTGTTGAAGTGCAGCAGCAGGTACACACAGATCCAAGCGAGCTTGATTAAGTTTCCAGTCTGAGGACCATGGCATCCTCCATTTCAGTCAGGGCCGAAGATAGGCTCGAAGGAGCTACCAACTTTAATGTGTGGAAGCTTCGTATAAAAGATATCTTGCAAGAGCATGATCTTGAGCAGTATGTGACCACAGTGGTGGAGGAACCAACAAATAATGTAGGAAGAATGACCTTCCAGAAGAGTCAATAAAAGGAAAAGCGAATCATCTTTGACTCAGTCAAAGATAGTATAATACCTGCAATGATTTCGTTGATGACTGCCAAGGAATGTATGGACACTTTGGTGAATCTGTATGAGAAACATGCACCAAGCCAGAAGAGGACACTTAAGCACAAGATTAAGTATTTGAAGATGGAGAAAGGTGAATCAGTGGAATCTTTCTGTTCCATGATAGCTCAGATCAAAGATCAACTTTTGGTCACAGGGGTGACAACGGACGATGATGATTTAGTGTAGGCCATTTTTTACGGTCTTCCTTCTTCATGGGAGATCTTCTTATCTAGTGTAAGTGGGAGAGAGATTTAGCCCATGTTTGAGAGTTTATGGCATGATTGCCTCCAGGAGGAGAGTCGCACAACTACCAGGAGCGAGCCAATGAAAGAAGAGCACTCAGCTTTAGCATCAAGATTCAAGGGAAAGAAGAAAGACACTTTCCAGAAAGGCTCTCAGTGGAAGCCAAACACCAAAGTTCAGTTTCCATGGGGCCAAAATCTTGGTTAGTAGACAGTGGTGCATCAAAGCACATGACACGGTACAAGGAGATCCTCTCAGATTTTGAGACAAAATCTTTTGCAGAGTAGGTCGAGCTTGGGGATGAAAAATGTTACAAGATAGAGGGAGTAGGCTCTATCTCCTTCAGATTGGAATCTGGGGCTAGACTTCATGTTGATGAAGTATTATATGTTCCAGGGATCAAGAAGAATCTACTATCAGTTGCAACCCTTGAGGACAAGGGATATTGGGTGATCTTCAAGGACAGGAAGGCAATACTATGGGCTAAAGGTAGCCACTTAAGTACAACATAACCCATTGGAACTCCTAGTGGAGGATTTTATGTTGTGTCAGGACAATCAGTTCATGCATTGGATCATGATGTGACTAGCTCCAGTGAGATGTGGCACAAAAGACTTGGACATCTTCATTACAAATCTCTTCCATATATACAGAACATGGTATGTGGCATGCCCTCTGTTTGCACTCTTTTCGTCGATGTGTGAGAAAAAAGTGAGTGCTTACATGCCTAGTTGGGCTCTGCTAGTCATGACAGCTGTAATGTAAAAGGTTAGAAAGAAAACAACTAAGCTATTAACAAGAATTAAACAAAAACTAA
>SNQJ01S0018508.1:291252-305662 GCA_010110895.2 Picea sitchensis
TGGGTTCAAACTGGTTCAATTTGTTGTTCTGACTTTTTCTTTCTTTCTTGGAATCTTCATGTTCTTCCTCATGTTTTTCTTCAATGTTGGAGTCTGTGGAATCTTCTATAGATTACATGCCCTTATTTCCTAAAGGCTCCAACCTTCCACCATAGGCGCATAAATGTATATGGACAACCAAGGATATTCAAGGCTTCTTTTTGAAAAATACTTCTTCTAGATTCAAGCTGAACACATGTTTCTTATCATGGTTGCTACTTCCAATTAAGAACATGGACATATAATTCATGGTATTCACATATTCTTCAATGGATCATATCATTGGGGATTAACTCCCTCCTAATCCCAACTTCATGCCTGAATGAGAAATATGCATGCTCTTCTTTTGGAATTTTGTGATCATCTCCCTCCATCTAAGAGAGTCCATGCTTCTGTCTCCTGCATCTATCTTTGCTTTATGCAAAGTGTCACAAGCATGTTCTGGTTTCCTTTTGATTCCTGACTTCCTTCGAGTCTGACTCCTCTGAGTCTCTTTAAGTTTGTTTCTATCTGTTTTGATTGCTTCCCATATGGAAGTTGTGTCATCCTTATAAACTTCTTCTATGAAAGCTTCTGCAAGGATTTGTTCATCAAATATATTTCACAAGGGTACCTTCCCGAAACAAGAATAACAAGAGAAAACAAGAAATATCTATCTAGAGGAAATGTTAGTTCAACTTGCGAACGAGTAAAATAAGCATTTATATCAATAGTATTCATATGCATTTGAGTATTCATTGCACCTAGCAATAATAGAATGTTTCAAAGACTGCTTTCACAATTTATCCTATAGTAACTATCACCCTTGTATACACAAATTTAAAACTTAACAATTTAATCAAACCTGGAACCTGAAGCCTCAACTACTATGGAGGGTGTGATTGTTCCTCTTAATGCATTGAATCCAAGATTACAGCTTGGAAAAGGTCTCTAATACTTTTCCTACAAACACACTCATGTTTTTCTAGATAACATATACAAGTGCATCCTTTTGAAACCTTCTAACATCGTCCAACTTGTCTTCTAATCTGAAACTAGATATCATCTTAAAAAAAATAGATTAGAAACTCAATCAGAAGATTCAATGACTAGGACAAGCTAGAAACTCTAAAATTTCAACTTTGACCACAAAATCAATTTGAACATAAGTCAACCTTTGAATTTGACTTTGACCAATCAACCTTTGACTTTGACTAGTCAAACTTTGACTTTGAAAAAAATTCAAACCTGACGTTTTTGCTAGCCGAGGGCACCAAGAGGTGTTCTAGGCTAGGGAACACTAGGATATCAAGGAATTAGGTCAATTGGTTCATCATAAGTGCCTGAACACAAGGGTTAGGTTTAGTTGCAGCTGCATAATCAGAAAACCTAACTGCAGCTGTAACTGGTGCCATAATGAGATTAAAAAATAACTTCCCAATCTATCTTCCAGTGGTTATATTGTCTGAATATAGTGTGGGCCCATAACCTGTTAGGATTAAAGAGATGTGGTCATTTTTCCATTGACAATATAGCAATATTTTCACCCAACCATAGGCACAAAGGCCACCCTCGAGCACCTTAACCTTGACAAACAGAATAATTCTGGAAGCACACCAATAACCAACCAAGGTAGCACACCTTTCCCCAAGGCTAGCACATCAATCAAGAATAACCAAAGACCAAGAATAAATTCCAAACCATAACCAAGAGAAAGTCCAACCAAAATCCAAAATACCAGTTGCAGTAGCTGCAACTGCACTCTCTCTCCAAACTTGCGCACCACTAGTCTTATGCAGTTGTGAGTGAGTGAGTGTCAAATGAGCTCTAGATCCATCTATTTATACTGCTCTTTTTGGAGGATAATAACTCAATATTAAATATTCTCTTGAGCTGACTTGTCTTCTAGGGTTATTATCCA
This sequence comes from Picea sitchensis, assembly GCA_010110895.2. Lineage (NCBI taxonomy): Eukaryota > Viridiplantae > Streptophyta > Pinopsida > Pinales > Pinaceae > Picea > Picea sitchensis. Next base: position 293,192 of record SNQJ01S0018508.1, read on the forward strand.
ACGTTTTACGGTTTCTCTTGCTTCCTAAAATATTATAGTCTCTTCAAAGGTTACACATGGAGGTAAATACCTCCAACAACTACCATAATATCAACACCAACAACCTTAATAGAAATGGGGTTTTGGAGATTAGTGAGAAATATCTCCCTTTGATCTACCGTAGAAGAAACAGGTAAAAATAGGTAGGTTTTCTTTCATCCTCTCTAGTTTGTAGTCCTTTATCTTTTGGTTAATTGATTTCTTCAATATCCTTCCTTTTTGTTATATTTATTAGTTCTTTGACCTTTCCCAGGTATTCCAACTCCAAGCCTCCAAATGGGAATCAAAGTAACCCTATGCTATATAGGGCCTAATTCCCTCCTCTAGGATGCACAATGATCCTCCTCTCGAGTAGGGAATTCTCCAATCAAGTGAACCCTCCATGTGGAAATAATGAATGGTTTCCAACAAACTGTAAAGAGAACTCCAACACCTAAGGCAAGAATACCAAGTCAATGTCTAACTAAGATCAAGCAATCATTAATCTAGCTATCTCCACTATGAAAATCCATCATAAACCATCTCTCATGTGCCAATCCATCTCGTAGCATCCAAGGACTGAACATATACCATCTACCCCAAATCTCATGAAGTGCCCCAAACATATGTAAACAATTTCAGAGTAACCCCAAAAACTAACACATGCTTATTATTTTTACCAACTCTAATTGAACCACATATTATATTTGTGGGAAATATATTTAATTCATGTGCTTCATCATAGTTCACATGTACATCATAAGTGAGCCTAATAATTAATCACATGTGTTTCCTCCTTGGAGGTCATAGGTTCACATTTAGAGAGGGGTAGGGTGTGTAAACCTTCATAGACTAAGTAGTCAAGTCGTTGTGAATAGGGGGTCCCTTGTCCCATGAACAAGGGGGTCTCATATGCCAGTGTAATGTCTATATACTTAATGACCTTAAATTAAGATTAATATTATTATTATTATTACATATTAATTTCTTGAGGTAACAAGACACAACTATTGTTACACTATCCTCTATGAAAGATTAATGTAACATACTACTGGATCTACCTTTAGTCATGCGTTTCATCATATTTTACATGTACATCCTAAGTAGACATAATAGTTAACACCGTATGTTTCCTCCTTGTAGGTCACAAGTTCGAATTTGGAAGGGTGTAGGGTATGTACATGTTTATAGACTAAGAAGTGAAATCATTATTAGGAAAGGATATCTTCTCCCACAAACAAGGGGGTCTTATACATCAATATGACATCTAGCTAGGTTGTGACCTTAAATTAAGATGATTATTATTATTATTATTGCATGTTATTTCTTGAGGTAGTAAGACACAAAACTGTTGTTGCATTATCCTATAGGAAAGTTGAATATCACAATTTTACTCTTGTTGCTCAAGATATTATATGGCTAAGGATGATAGTTGAGGAGCTACACTTCCCTCAAAATGACAAGAATCATGTTGTTTTTTTTACAATCGAAGCTCCATTTCATTGATTAAATATCCAATTTATCATCAAAGAACCAAACATATTGAATCTCTAGATCATTTTGTTCATGAAAACATATAAGATGGATAAGTTGTTTAAAAATATTGTAGCACATGCGATCAAGTGTTTGATATATTCACCAAAGAACTAAGAGTGCCCAAGTTTCTCAACTAAGGAGCATGATGCAAATAAAGGAGTTTCCATTAAGGGGGAATGTGGACGTCATGCCAACCACATTCTTCTTTTATCTCTCAATGTACTCCTTAATGAGAATTTTCTTCTATCTTTTAATATGACCCTAATTAGAATTTTCTTTTATTGCTTGATGTAAACCATTTAAAGGAATATACTCCCTTCCCTCTCTACTCTCTCTATATCTCCTCTCTTTTATTATTATAACCCTTTATGGAATTGTGCTCTCTCATTTTAAAAGACCCAAAAAGGTAATGTGATATGTTTTGTAAAGATCTAGAAAATGGGCACGTGTTTATGCCCGTGTTAAATTTTTGCATCTTGGTATGTAAATTTTCATTCATAAACTAAACCCTAAAGCTTAGGTAGATTAAAACTTTACATGCCAATCAAAAAAATAGATTTGAACTACTATAATCTACTAACACTTACTACCGAAAATAGGAACAATAAAAATATACTAGACATAACCACTCAAAACTACATCTGCATTCTATTACTACAAAGAAGAAAAACACAATGCATAAGTTCAAAAAAAAAATCACTTACGAACCTAGTTGTGCAACCCTTGTTATCCTCTATAGATTGAGTAATAAAGAAATACAATGAATCTAGACACATGTCATTTGACTATGTTGAACCATAAACATAATCACATCTTGACGTAGGAAAAATTCCATTCAATAGATAGGGTTACTCCCCTAGTATGAAGTCCCAATTAGACCTCACACCATTTGGGATAGCACACCCATCCAGATTCTGGCCTAGAAACCATTAATGAAATGAGTGGGATGATGATGGAAATTCTAAGAGAAGTATGTAGTATGCAATTAATCTAAGTGTAGGAAGAAAATTGTTCTAATCCTATCCTTGCTAGGAGAAAACTAATTAGGCATATAGAAGGTTAATTAAAAATTCTTACTTTCACTTCAAAACAATTAGTTATTAAAGAAAAGAAAAAACACACATATATGAATGATATAGGTGAACAAGTTAGTCTGTAACAACAATTCATTCACAACCACCTATTTACCAACTCAGAACAATAAATATAAAAAAAGTAATTTAAATGCAAAACCATAAAATTCACAGAAGGATAATCAACACATGCACAATATGACCTTACACTGGTGCAAATGACAATACAAACAATGTAAATAGTTCACAACATGTCCACCACACAACATCATTTAATCCTCCTCAAAAAATGGCCCTGAGGCATTCTTCTCATTAAAATTATTTGAAGTAGTTCTCAAAATTACAAAAAGAAAGAGCCCTTGATACAGGGTGCTCTTGGAAATATATAGACTACAGGTTGCAACTATTTCTTGGGACTTCTTGCATTCCATTTGAAATTTACAACCTTTGGAATTATGTTTTCTTGTTCTTTTCCTAAAATATTATACAACTATACATTATTCCCCAAAACATCACAACCAACCTTGAGCTTTATGTTCAATATATGTTGTCCAAACTTCATGTTGGGAAGAGATTCCCAACATTCGCCTAAATATCCGTTGTTCTAGCGAGACTTCATATGTGGTTTCATCTCAAGTCATGGGGCCCATCTCCCTTTTTAAGTGTGCTAACAAATGAAGAGATAAAATTAATATCTCTTGATGTCCCAACTATGTGTTCTTTTAATGCTTCTTTACTAACTTGAGTGACCATCCTGATTAGGTTTTGTAACACAACCGACCCCTAAATACCATTTCTAGGGATGGGGCATCAGATTTTTGTTATTCCTAGTGATCTTGAATCATAATTCCGAGGTCTTCATCCTCTACTCATCCGTAGTTTTCTAACGACTGTTACCAGCTCGAAATTCGATCCTTGGTTTGCAAGATACAATCTCCCGAAGCTATTTGGGCGATATTAGTTGGGGTCTTCGGCGTTCGACGTTGAACGTCTCTTTTCTTACTGCACGCAATTTCCCCAAAATACTGAAATCTCCCCACATGGACTTAGCCATTCAGCGATCGACGTTCGACGATTTACGTTGAACGTCCCCTCTTTGGCATTCATCTATCCACAATCGATGGTGTTTGTACTATGTATTTAGCGTTTCGACGATCAACAATCCACATTGGACTTTCGGCCTTCGACGATTCTCATTGAATATTCCTTTATCATACTACGTTTGAATATTCTGAACTCCCGAAACTATCCAGACTCCCGGAGTCCTAGACACACCACCAACTATGTTGGCTAGGTGGCCATGAACCAATAGCTGACATGCGGCGAGGGTCAAGGGGTGACACGTGTCCTCATTAAGGGGTGACATGTGTCATGCTTTAATAGGCATAAGGGGTCTGTGAATTGACCAAAACTAGGTGACACGTGGCACATGTAATGCAGGTCTACTTCACGTCGAATGATGTCATCAAGCCACATCATCTTAGACTGATAAGTGCTCAGCCCTTCGATCTAACGGTCTATAAGATTCCACGTAGATTCATATATCTACGACTCTCGTTACTTCGCGGCTCTGGGCTTCATAGCTTTCCAACTCCTCACGTCCCAAATTCCCCAAAGAGCTAAGTCTCTGGACTCTCTAATCTAGCGCCAAGTGTCCTCATTCTACCAATGGTCGAGATTCACTTCGGCGCTTGTGACTTCGAAAGTTTTCACACTTTGAAAACTCTGGAATACAATTATTTGGAGCACTAAGTCTCCAGACTATGGGATTGCTTGCCACATACCCACTCATCCAACGGTTCTGGTTCAACATATAACACTTGACAGAGGACGAGTAGGGTCCGCGTGTCGCTCCACGATGCGTTCCCAGTTAGTTGGGTAGTCGAGGGTGGGTCCCTTAGATCGACGACTGGGAGGGATTCCTAAGGATCCAAAAAATCGATGGTCCACGTCACTTCGATCGTCCGACATTCAGGTGTTCGGTGTGTATCTTCCGGCTTTCCTTCCGGACCACGCCGGATCTATCGCCACATGTACCTAGCATGTACGACTAGGATTTACTACAACTTGTAGAGCTTTGGGGAAAACTCACATGTCTCTAAATAACTGAATACCCGGACTCCTGCATAATCATTGATCTATGGACACGTGTCCCTCCATTATCAACAGTCTAGATTAACTCTATGACTCTGACATTCAGGAGTTTTAGCGCTAGACCACTCCTATTCCCCCGAAGTAGCACTTCGCCGAAGCGCTTAACGCTTCCCTTCCTACGTTCTATCTAATGCGTGAGAGAGATCTACATTGGATCCCTAGATTGACAACCCTCGTCGATTCATGACTTCGACCTTCGGCTATTTTCAAGGATTGTGGAGTCACAAGTCCCAAAGTCCCGAAGATGAAATAGCTAGCTCCTTTCGGACTAGCACATGGTTCCTAGGCGTCGGTCACATGGGTTCTTTGGGAAATATTGTGGGCTAAGCAATAATATTCTTAGCATCAAATGGGTTAAGGACATGGGCATGAGCCCTCAGTTAGATGGGTGGATAGTCTAAAGGATAAAAAACATCCTTCTCCCACAAAGATGAACTTGACATTCCCGCTAAGGTGAATTCAAAGGATCGACAGGACTTAGACGTTTCAATCAATCCTACCCTGACTCTCCAGCGGATTCACATCCCATGACTCTCTAGAAGCTAAACTGAAATAACTCAAAGATCATATAAATATAACAATTTACAGAATCCAAAGAACATTTCTAATAGTTGTTTAAATACCGAAGGACTTAACCATAAACACAGACATTCATCATCGCATCCAATATATATATATATATATATATATATATATAGAATATGATAATACTTATCTATTTCATATTGTAGCCAACGAACTGGCTGTGTGTGTTTTCCTTTCCACCCAACCATAGGCTTAGAGGAATTCATTCTTAACACTCTAGCCACCCCCGTGCCAAACCATGATATCACTAGGGAACTATGCCATTTATCAGAAACCTTCCCTTTGTCACAACATCCCTGCGAGGTTTATCAGATGCTTCACCAACATCAAGCTTGTAGCCTTTCTCTTTTGTTCTGCATATCTGGATCGTGTGTTCCCCTCTGTGCATGAGTTCTTGTGTGGTGTCTCTCCTGCTCTCTTGAGATCCTCGTGTGCGCTTTATTCCCACTAATTGTGTGTCTTCTCTTGTCTCTATTTTTCTGTATATCCTTCCTAGGGATTGGTCTCTACCTATCTTGTTCCTTATGTCAGAAGGAAACTCGAGTCAGCCTGGTTTTCCATACCCTACGGTACTTCAGGCTGACATTCTTCAGTCAGACCATGCTTCCATTCATGGGGGTGGTTGAGTGTTCAACCACCAGTCCTTCCTTCATTAACTAATTCCTCTTCTTGGGATCCATAAGGGGGTTTATCGTTCTCAACAAGGGGAAATTCGGGGTCACTTGACATAATGCACCCTCTCTTATAGTTTTCCCATTCTTTCTCTAGTGATATCATGGTCAATACTTCAAGGCTTCACCCCCATAGTCAATTATTGGCAATTCAAACAATAATACATTTACATTGTTCCCATGCCATAACATGGTGATCATAATTAATGATTAATTCTGAGCTGGGGGAAACAGGGGTATTACAATCCCCTCCCCCTTAAAAGGAAAATCTTCCTTGGTGTTGTTTCTCAGTAACATCGGTCATGCCTTTCTCATTCAATTGCTTCAGAAGTCTTGACCCTCTTTCTTGGTCAAGTCCTTTTTCGACTCTTAGCCTTCATCACTTGTCTTCAATAATATTGGACAACAAGCATATTAATCACATATTTCATGTGTAAACATTTTATTATTGCATAAAATTCAAGAGAGTTTCATAACTTATCACAATACTCATTTGTGTTGTTTTTGGATTCATATCCACATGGATGACTGGTTTTCTTGGCTCATTGTTTTTCCTGGACATACCCATTGTGTGCATGATCCCAATCAATAGTTTATAAGAATTATCAAGTCTCCTCTTCCTTGAAGTCACTCACCTTCTAGGCCTAGGCTCAGGAATCCCCTTCTCTTCTACACAATTCCTTGGGCGATCCATATTGCCTTGCCAAGGCTTTCTCACACAAGAATAATTTCAGAGATTTCATTGAGCCTTACAGTTGAGGCATCCCTCAGACTTGCTCTGTCGAGGCGTCCAATCGGCTTGTGTTGCCACAAAATAACATGTTCTAAGGCGATCATGGCTTACCACAGGGTCCTCGTGTCTCAACAATAGAATCTTTCATGCTTTCCGACTTGACAACCTTCATTTGTCCTCCCTAGACACATATTTTTAATCTCACCTATATCACAAGTATACAAAATTATGAGAAATTATCATCAATTTCGAATTCAATTTTTTTTTGCAAATTTGTTACCCACAGATTTCCACATTCCCCATTTATTTTCAGATCTGTTCCGCATAGGAACCAGATTCACAAGTATGGGGATTTCCTTCCCATAATTGTTTATCTCAACAGACAATTGGTCTTCCTTATGGGCTTACAATACTAACATATCCAAGACCCTTTTTCTTCCCACAACTTCAACATTCCTCAGCCAAACAAATTGTTAGTTTCCATAAACATTATATTTTCAAATGATGGATACTAATGGTCCAAGTCATTTTCATCTATTCAAGGTATAAAGAAAAAATGAAATATTATTATTATGTAAGCATCTTGTCAACATACTAAATTTTCCAAATGCAATTTAAATATCAAATGTCTTTAATCAATGTGCCATTATTCATGGCCACATTCACACCCAATGCAACCTTGCATTGGTTTCAAGTTTGCCATACTTTATGACAAGCACATTTCCATGGTGTGTTGGATCTTAACCAACCATTTCACCATAGGGATAATTCATTCTCATTCATTATTGTAGCATGACTTTACTTCCTACTATAGGTTGATCATGATCCCAAATCAACACATATGAAACTATAATTTTCTCTCAAATGCACCCAAACATTCTTCCTTCATTAGTAACCAGGGTGCCAACACTCATGGCCACCCAAATTTTCTTTTCTCTAACACCTATACAATGTAAATAGAAATATTGGAAGGTCCTCCTTCCTCAATGGAAAATACATTGTATGTCCTTTATGCAAACATGCATTTCCTCGAAACACTTCCATGCAATGTGCTAACTATGATCACCTTTATTCCCAATCTCCCTAGATTGGTTATCGTACCATGGTACTTTTTACTCCTGCAATTTTTGTGCAAGGATTATAACTCATCTTTAGCTGGCATAGACTTACTCTCTCTATTATTCATGTTCCTTTCCTGAATCACACCCTACTTGGGTATAAATGGCATACAACAGCCACTCAAAGTCTATTTGCATATCTTTTAGATAATACAATCTTTTTAGAAGGATTTCCTATCAAATTCCTTCATATGTTACGCCACATAGGTATGCACATTTTTATACCTGCTTTGGCTGCTAGCACCCTATCAGATATCACCTCATCAATGGTGCTTTGTGGGGACTTGTAAACTCCCTTCAATAATCTTGTAATGACAACCTTCTCATAGTCATCCTCTTCTTGAGGTTGTCCATCATTGGCAATTGTCTTCCTCAACAACTCTAATTCCTTTCTACACATGTCATACATCATAAATGTATTAGTCGTCATATAAAATAACAATGCTTGTATCATCGCATTCGAATCAATAAAACATTTTCAGATATTCCCTAACGTATATTTATGCACTTCATTACATTATCCTTAATGCTTCCATGAGTGAAACACAAGCAATTCTCAATAGTTTCCACAGTCATACAACCATCATCATTATGGTGTCAAAACATTTACTTTCATCATCATACCAACTTCCTCGTCCTAGAGAAAACGTAATATACAGTAAGAAAGGAGTTAGGGATCTTCCCCTTTCCAACTCCTCAATGTCTTTACTTTATATGGCTCACCCAAGCCTATTCATCCAAACTTATTTATCTATCTAATTTATTTTTCCAGTTGTACTTGCTCCCACAGTTGTTCTTTTCAACCTACAACTCTGTTAAACAATTCAGAGTTCTTAGGGTGAGAAAAGTGTTCCTCCTTTTTTCCCTTCTTTGCTTATGCAATCTACTTCTTATTGTGATCTTCCTGGTCCTTTCTTGAGCAGACTTGGTTAGGCCCACCCTAATCCTTAGGATACATCAACATGCTTTACTAGAAAAACTTTTTTTCATAAGGAATCATGAATTAGTGCATGATGCATATTACCATTCATTTATCATAGTGGTCTATTAACACTCTGTAATTTGCTTGGACAAATAAACAAGCTACAAAGGTAACCACAAAACCACTTTAGAATTGGAAACTATCCTATACAATTTGGAGAGGGATTTCTCTTGTCACTTATTCTCTGATAGATAGGTTTTCTTTGCTAAAATCAATGGCTAGGTTTTGATAATTGGACAGATTTTTATAAGTTTTGTTGGCAAGGAGGTATGGTATCTCTTGGGAAATGGAGTCAACCCCTAAAAATGAATGAAAACAATGACTGGTATGTTGAACTTCCCAGAGGAACAAAGGCTAAATTAGGTGACAAACTTTCATTTTTTTAGTTTGTTGTGTAGGGCGAAAGAAGACGGAAAAATGTAACAAAAACAGAGCACCGTGAAAGATGAATTCTAACAAGTTAAGAGAGAAAAAAACAAAGTTTAAATCACTTGAATCTAAATCACCCTTTAGATGAATTTTAGACCCTTTAATATCTAATTTAAATAGATGGAATGCATATGAATAATAAGAACACAAGAAATACATACAAAGACTAGAGCACAAGCTTCAAGATACCACCATTAGAATCTTTTTCTTGGAAATTTTTGGACTTCTGCATTCATATTTCATTCAGAGTCACATAAGTTTTTACAATATCAAGAAAAATGACTATAATTTTCCCAACTCACCCCTTTTTACATCAAAAGTGATCAAATATATAAGAGCCTATTGCCACACTAGGCCACTAGGAGTTGAACTACTGCCACTTATAATCATGGATCTGGTTACATTGAAGGAGAACAACTCCTAAACAACTTTACTAAAAATTGTAAATCTGATTTTGACCATCTTAAATGTAAAACAAAATATCTTTTAAAAGCATAGATCTTGAGGAAAAATCGAAGATGTTGTTGTGATGAGTCACCAAGTACATATGGAAACCACTTTGAGGCATCCCATGCGTTGTTGAGAAAATTTTCCACCTTTGCGTAGCAAAATGGAGCTATTGTTGCGCAAGTGCTACCTACATCGTTTGCGTAGCGCACTTCATTATGTTGAAACCTGTGCAGAACTTGGTGGAAACAACTCACCGGATACCTGTGTTTACTGCAAAGATCATATGCCAATCACCTCATGTTGTCCCTTTTATTCATGTGAGTCTACAACATTTGTGTAGAGAGCTCACTACACAAGTGTTGTGTATGAAAATTTACTAATCAAAACAACAACTGTGTCCGGGAAATGACTTATGTTGTCACCCTTCTGTGAATCAGAGGTACACGGAGTGAAAAATGTTTTTCATAACATATCTCAAATCTGATAACATCCTTACTCTTCTCCATCATCATGTCCTTTGTAATTCCTCAATGCAAGATCCCATAATGAGCATAACTTATATGACATAACCACAACTTGAGATGACCTCTTACCTAAAAAGAAAAAAATGTAAGGTTTCTTCATATATATCTATGCTACTTCTGCAAGTAGTTCAAGCCTCCTTCTGGCTTCATCATTTAGCTGCATTTTTTTCTTGAGATACCTATTTTCCTTTCTTAATGTCAAGTTTTGCACTTTCAAGTTTCCTACTTTCTTGAGCAGCGCTGCATTTCTTCTCATTTTGGACTGGGCACTAGAAAGGAATGCACAAGAATTATCTATGGCTGGTTTTCATTCTCGAAAGTGTTTCATTATTTTTTCCTATGATATCATTGTTTATTCTTTGATCTGAATAATTTGGTCTTGGTCTTCCCTCAATTGTTTATCTAGCCACTTCACAGTTTTCTCACCCTCTCTAGGTGATGTATGGGTTTTTTCAATTGTTGCAGGTTGGCCTTGCACATCTGCAGTATTTTTCCTGGTTGAGGACCTTGTTATAGGAGTTGAAGGTTTGGCTGAAATTGTAGTCTTGGGACTTTGCAAAACTTCCTTCTCTTTTGATATTTCATTTCTAGAATCTGACTTAATTTGTGGTGTCTATGCCTTAGAAGCCTTCTCTGCCAGCTTCCTTTTCAATTCTCTGCTCTCCTAGTAGAACTGAGCTATGACATAATGAACTTCTCTGAGTTGTTGTTGCATTTCCATGATCTCTTAATCTTTCTCCCATGAATTCACTTGTTATTCATCCATCTCCTAAGATTCAACTTCAACAAAATCTGACTGTACTATGGGTGTGGAAAACTTTCTAGCAGCTAACCTTATGATTGGTCTGTTGGGTGCATGTGTCTCTTTTGGCTCATCAACAAAATGTAGCCTCCTACCTCTCTTCAAAAATGGTTGGCTTGGTGATGGGCCCTCAATCTCTTTTCCCTTTTCCTTTTCATAAGCACTTCTTCCTTTTCCTCCTGAGTTATTAGAAGCCAGTCTTTCAACAGACAAGGGGGTATCTCCTTTGGGATACAGGGGAATGTTTTTTGATGTCAAGAAGGAATCCAATTCCTTTTTCAGTTTTCTTAGCTCCTCAACCACTAACAACTTCACCAAGGAGAAGTGGAACAGGCTACTCTTAAGTTGGTTATCCCTGGATTGGACTTTATCTGCCATTTTTCCTAAACTTCTATATAGGTAAAAAGGTAAGTTAAGGGGGATTTTTCTTGTGAAATGCATGAGGAGTCTTATATGGTACTGGTACACCCTATCAAACCTACCCTCACAAGTGAAATACCTTTGGATTACTCTCAACAATTTCTCATAGAGTTCCAAAACATACTCTCTGGGGATAGTGGCACCAATATTCTTATTTCTATACTGGGGCTTGAGGAAATCAATATAAAACATAATCTCCAAAGACATACATTTAAACCATTTATCTCCTTGTATTGGAATCTTGTTGTAGCTACTATGGTCTCCTCTGATATTGGAAAGGTGACCTTTGCAATGGTTGTATTGACACCATTAAAGTTCAAGGAAAACTCCTTTTTCAGTTGCATGTTGTACCCCTAGATCCTTTCACGAAATCTCATACACCCGGCCTGCTCAAACGACATTCTGTAGGCAGGGTCTGAATTTACCAAATTGAAATATTGTGGCTCATACCTCAACACATTTACACCCCTATATTTCTTTTTTTCCCTGCGTTGTCATGGCTTCCTGATTTTTTTTCTTTGCAAGGTAATCTTTCAAAACTGTAAAAAGAAGATGGGTTTTCGAAATTTAGCAGGAAAGCTTCCGCAACAAATCAATAGGGTTAGGGTTTTCTCGAATAAGAGTAACATACCTTTGTTGTATGAGAGGTGAACTATTTTAGGGGATAATCTATCATAAAAAACGATCTCAAAATGTTTTTACATAGTGATACTACGAACAAGGAATGCATAGCAAAAACACATCAACAATATTTGTGTAGCGAGTACTACCACACAGAGTTTGCGTAGCGAGGGGAATCTACACAGGTTTTTCATAGGAGAAGAATTTAAATATTGCTCGAGGGATTATGGCTTATGCACAGGTCGTGAATGCAATGCAAATAGACAAAAGGTAGAAAATGTGCATGCGTGAGTGGATAAGGAGCGGATTTGAAAAAGAAAGTACTTGTTCATAGATGACAAGACCTCTCAATCCA